>BQNB010057858.1:0-38028 GCA_026074375.1 Tanacetum coccineum
TTTCTAGGTTTTTCTTTTCGGTGACCTTAATTGCTTCTTCTTTATCTAAGTCATCACCCACCAAGGGTGATGTCTTAGAGGGTGGAGGAGTTTCATCGAAAGTCACGTTAAGCGATTCTTCGACATTACTAGTGTGTTTGTTTAGGATGATGTAGGCTTTACTATTTTGAGAATAACCTAAAAAGACACCTTCGTATGACTTTGGGTCAAACTTGGTAAGGTAGTCTTTGGTGTTCAAAATGAAGCACTTGCTTCCAAACACTCTAAAATAATCTAACGTAGGTTTCCTACCTTTTAAGAGTTCGTAAGGTGTTTTTCCTAGAATGGCTCAAATGAGATTCGGTTGAGAATGTATGTTGAAGTATCTAAGGCGTTACACCAAAACTTTTGTGGTAACGATTGCTCATTCAACATAGTCCTACTCATTTCTTGAAGTGTCCTATTTTTCCTTTTGACGATGCCATTTGATTGATGAGTGTGATGTGTCGTTGTGTAGGTGTTATTTATGTATCAAGTTTTACTATTTATTTTATGTCGACTATACCTAAAAACAACACTTTAACGGGGTAAAACACTATTGAACAACTTAATTGGTTTAAGATTTCGTACAATATTTTGAATTGTTTCGAAAAGCTTCGGTTTTATCCTTAAGGAATCTAGTCCAAGTATACCTAGAGTAGTCATCTACTATGACTAGGGTGTAACGGTTTCCTCCGTAACTCCGAATTGCGGATGGAACAAAATGCATAGAGAAGTTCTAAAAGCCAACTAGTCATTGAGACTAAATTTTAGCTTTGTGACTACGGAGCATTGTTTTTTTCCTATTTTGAAAGCATTACAAAATGTTGATTCAAACCTAAGGCTTAGTAGGTTTCTAACTAATTCCTTAGAAACCAACGTTTGAATAGACCATATTTGTGACACTAATCTCCTATTGGGTGTTGCAACAATGCGGTTTGGAATCGGTTTCTGGTGGATTTTGTTATGTCTAGGTATTAATGAGATAAAGGGAGATATATGCCACACTGGAATTTTCACAATAGTTGCTAGACAAATTTGATCTTTGGCTTATTTCCCCCTAATTTCATTATCTATAAAGCCTTTCTTCTAATTCCTCTACTTATGACTTTACCACCTTAACACTATCATTTTTCAGTCAGAAAGTACTCCTAACACTTATTATCACATATTTGTCATATACTTATCAAGATAAATCCTAAGTTATCAAAAATTTCTACATTATCAATTATTGAGAGAGTCATTAGAATTCGTAACCTTTGCCAATGATGTTACCGCGAAGATTACTACCAAAAATGGCGTTACTTCCATTGTATGCCTTGTACGTAGAAAAGAGCTTTCGGTTACCCGTCATATGTTTAGAGTATCCGCTATCCTTGATCCATTCGTCGGGTTCCAAGTTGACTCCAAGGCATATCTCACTTAATACATGAGCTACAAGACACGTTTCATCTTTGACCTTCTCATCATCTTCTTCACCGCTATCGCTCCAAGAGCCTTCGACAAAAGCTTTTTGGTTCTTATCTTTCGGTGGTATTGGACATTCTCTAATAAGATGATTCGGGTCGCCGCATCTAAAGCATTTTCTATCACTTTTACTATTCTTGTCATCACGACTTCTTTGGAACATCTTTTTGTCGTTCTGAGGTTGTGTTGATCCCAATTGAATAGATCTTGCTTAGCTTTAAAAAGAATT
Source organism: Tanacetum coccineum (assembly GCA_026074375.1). Taxonomy (NCBI): domain Eukaryota; kingdom Viridiplantae; phylum Streptophyta; class Magnoliopsida; order Asterales; family Asteraceae; genus Tanacetum; species Tanacetum coccineum. The sequence goes on from BQNB010057858.1 coordinate 1,715, forward strand.
AGTTATATTGAATAAATTCAAGACAACTATGCTAGAAACTTTGATTGAATATATCAAAGACTATGTGGAATCTAGTCTATGATACTAAGAAGAATTCTAATGAAAACAGTAAAAAAACAAGATTCATAACAATAGTTTATCAAACTTTCAGCCTCAATATAAAACAAACACTCTTAATAGTGTTAGGGTTTACAAAACCTTAAAGCTACGAATATCAAAAATGTGTGTCTAACATTATGCCCTAGGACCTCCTTTTATACACCAAGGAGTCCTACAAGGCTTACAATACTTTCCTAAGTTATCATGATCTTTTCTATAAGCAAACATAATCTCTTAAACAAATAAGTTATACATATCTTCTTTACAAATAACTAATACTTATCTTCGTAAGTATTTTTTTGTTCCCCATAATTCTTTATCTCTCTCTGATAAGTCCATTGAGCTCATCTCTGACAGGATAATCCTCCATTAGTAGAATCACATCAGCAGTTGATAACTGATACAAGCAGTATTATTACTTAGAAATTATACTTTAGTCATACTTAACTTTGTGTACTATAGTAGTAACTACTTGGCATGTTTTCAGTCTTCATCTCTGAGCAGTCTTAACTTCCACTAGCAGCAGTAACATTATACTAACAATACTAATATATACTAACAGTAGTAACTAATAGTAGTAACTTTTATACTACCAGTATTAACTACTTAGTATAATTTTCATTAGTATTACCAGTAGCACTAAGTTATGCTTGACAACACTAATATATACCTGAGCAGCAGTAACTCTAAGAATCATTTTAAAGTCTTTTAATTCTAACAATCCTCCCCTAAACTTGATGTTCACCTTCTAAATCTTCAAGTTTCTTGATTAAAAGCTTTATCTTCATTAGGAGGATGTATCCTCCCCTAAACTTAATGTTCATCATCTGAATCTTTAAGTTTTTTCATTAAAAGTCTTCACCATCACCAGGAGAATGCATTCAAACACTTTGCTCTGCTTCTCTATTCTTTAGAGAATGCATTAAAAGTTTTTTCATTAAAAGCCTTTGGTTTAGCTGCTTTGATCTCTATCAAGGTCTGAGCCAGAGTCAACTCATCAATAGTTGTTGTAGCACTGGCAGTAGTAACTACTTCACCAGCAGTAGTAACTGGATCAGCAGCACTAACTGGAGATGAGCTTGTAGTCTTAGCAGCATTAACTATAGGCTCTTCAAACACCTCATCACCATTAAGAACATCAGTATCAAACATCAAGTCTTCATCATTTCTTTCTTAAGTCTCATCAATCAAGGTCACCTCTGCATCATCATCAAGATCAGCTATTTTCCTCCCCTGTTTGGATGCATCCTCCTAAGCACCCAAACTAACATCATTAGAGGATTTTACCCTGCTAGCTGAACCAACCTTCCTTAATAACCTTTGGAGTGAAGTTCTGACCTTCCTTCGCTTTCCCAACTGCTTCACTCCCTCTCTTAAACTATAGCAATCTCCTTTGCTTGAGCAGTCTTTGCTTCCTCCAAATCAAGAACATGCTTTTGTAGTTTGGTACATAAACTCATCAATCCAGTAAGTTGCAATCTATCCTCACCACTTTGAGGTGGATCACAGGAAGGGGTAGATATAGGTTCTGTTGGAAACACGAAAAGTGTCGGTCACTTCCAAATTGTAACAGGTCTTAGCTCGTAGTTAGAATCAGGATTAGATTAGTAATCTAGTCCGGCCCAAGGCCCATGGGAGACCCAACTCATCCCATGGCCGGCCATTGTAGTATAAATAGACCCTCTCCTAGTCTTGGAGAGGGTTGGTTGTTCCATTTTCCATACATTCATTTTATACATTCATCCATTATTCCATCCAAGTTTTTCTCTAACATCCCAACCCACATCTCACTATTGTTCTTGGTTGATCTTAAGATTACTAGTATTCTACAATTGGTATCAAGAGCCATGGAGTGGTGTGTTTAGTTTTTGTGTTTGATTTGTGTTCAAAACCTTTACAAAGAGCAAATTAGTGATTAAAATTTTTTGGCTTAAAAACCTTAAAGTTTTCATTTTTATTGTTCCTATAGGGTTAGTAATACTAGTTGTACAAGATTTTTTGCTAAAAACCATTAAAAATCGTGTCTTTTTGAGTTTTGAAAATTTGGGTTTCGTACTAGTTAGAATCGAACTAGTAAATCGAACAAGAGAATCGAACTAGAGGACCGAACAAGAGAATCGAACGAGCAGCTGCATAGGTTGAACCGAACAAGCTTCATCAGTGTCAATCGAACGAGTGCCTTCTAGTTAGAATCGAACGAGTGATTTCTAGTTAGAATCGAACGAGTGATTTTCTAGTTTTAGAAATCGAACGAGTGGATTCTAGTTTAGAACGAACAGTGTACTCTAGCTTAGAACGCCAACGAGTGTTTTTCACTTGTTAGAACCGAACGAGAGGATCGAACTAGCGGACCGAACGAGAGGACCGAACCAGTGAAAAATAAATTCAGTTTAAACTTAACAAACTCAATTTTAAATTATACGGTTATTTCTTTGACTTGTAAAATCCCGTGAAACAAACACTTGTCTTCCCGGTTTTGTCAAGAATTGTAAAATCCCGTGTAGTTTTAACTTCAAGACTCAACAATCACTATCAAACACAATTTCTTTCTACTTACCGATCGATCAATTTGTAATATTTTTGACACAATGACGTCGCTTGCTAGATAAATCACTTCTCTCTGGAGAGAGACAACAAACCACCGATGCATGCAAAACATTTGTATGAATTCATGAAAGCAGAAATGGAACTTTATATGATGAATAGACCCACATGGAAGAAATGATACTTGCATCTGTGAAAAAGGACCACTTGTTTGTCCTTCAATCCCTGAGATATGGAGTAACAAGGCTAAAGGAATATGTTGAACTACACATCCCAGCTGAAGCCAGTCAAGCAGATTGCGACATCAAAGCTATAAACATCATTCTCCAAGGCCTACCAACTAAAATCTATGCTCTTGTGAGTCAACATCGTATGGCAAAGGATCTTTAGGAGAAGATTAAACTGCTGATGCAAGGAACATCATTAACCAAACAAGAACGTGAGTGCAAGCTGTATGATGAATTTGATAAGTTCACTTACAAGAAAGAGAGAGACGATACATGAGTATTACTCGAGGTTCACTAATGTTACTCAATGATATAGAACATTACAATATGCCCGTTGGAAGCAGTTCCAAGTAACGACCAAGTTACTTAAACCTCTTTTCCTGATGAATGGACCAATTTGTTACTGATGTTAAACGGGTCCAAAGACTTGCACACTACCAATATTGATCAACGTCAGCTCATCTGGCAACAACATGAACGACAATGCAATTGAAGTTCGTATGATGCAATGAACGCCAACCCTGATCCCTCCTTCGCTTTTGTTGCATCTCACCAATTAACCAGCCAGCTTATCAATCCTCATCTACACCCTCACCAACATCCTATCTCAATACATTCACGTTTCATCATATTCAGATCTTCCAGTTGTTACACCTTATCAAACTCAACAATTCACAACCAATCAATCAACACCTCTTCAAATTATTTATCCAACAAATGAGTATCATCCACCGTTCACCACAGACGTTTATTTCTCAACAACTCAATCCACACTTGGAATATGCTCCCAATCCTATCAACACAACAACCTGAAGTTTTTCCCAACCAAGACTCCAAGACTAGTTTGTTCCGTGTTCCAGAAGGGGATGAATTCCAATTGACGCAATTAATCACATATTTCATTCTTAACTGCGATTGTCACATCCCGGTATCCTACTAACCAACAATCACTAAGACTAACGGCAAACCTCTCGTCAACACTACCATCTATGATGAAAATGACTGTCAACCAGATTCCAGGGAGACAAACCTACTTAGTGCTCGCTGGAACAACAAGAAAATACACACATGGTGTAAGTAGTAGCAACACGGGGAAACAACGGACTGCTTATTTGTTACATTGCAGAAGGGGAGGTCATATTCCAAGCAGTGCACTAAGCCCAAGAGGAAAAGGGATGAAACATGGTTTAACGATAAAGTGTTGTTGGTTCAAGCTCAAGCAGGTGGTCAAGCTTTAACAGAGGAAGAAATAGCATTTTTGGCAGATCCAGGACTTCCTGATATTCAAACCTCTCAGACAGTCATCACCCACAATGCTGCTTATCAAGCCGATGATTTGGATGCCTATGACTCTGATTGTGATTAAACTCCCAACTCAGCCAAGATTGCTCTCATGGCCAATCTCTCAAGGAATGGCTCAGAGGGCACTCACTGAGGTACACAATCAAATAATCTGAACTATGGACTTATTCACATCAAAGTGAGTCAATAATGACATCTCTGAACAGTCCAATGATGTGAGTCACACAACACAGAAACTGATATAACCATGATAGCAATATCATCCTTATCTCATTATCTGCAGTGAAACACAACAAAAACTGTTCAGAATTCTAACTCTTCTGCTCAACAAGATGTTCTGATATTGTCTATGTTTGACCAATTGAGTACCCAAGTGACCCATTGCACCACTGTTAATAAAGCTTTGAATACCGAGCTTGACAGATACAAAGAAGAGGTTAAAGATTTGAAAGAAAAGCAAAATGTTGAAAACAGTTTTTTTCGATCAAATGGAAACAGACTTGCGAGATTGTACGTCTTAAGCAAAATCTTTTCGAACAAGTGGATAGAAAAGGATTGTTTTAATGAAAACATTTCTGAACTCAAAAAGATTTGAAATGAAGAAAACAGATATATGATATAGAAATTGCTTTAAGAAAAGAAAATTAAGCACTTGCAACATCATTTTCAAAAGAGGTTCAAACTGCGCAAACGTTACATATGATAACTAAATCCAAAATTTGTTATGATCATTCCTCGAAACAACTAACGGTTTTTTTGAAAAACCTTGTTGTCTGAAGGAAAGCTCGGGAGTCAAAGCCGAAAGCTATATGACGGAATACCATCTTAAAAGGGATACTATTGTGGTTCCTGATTCGATGAAACATTACGCTTATAAGAAGTCTATCAAAAATGCTTTTGAAAAACAAGATCCATTGTTTGTGAAACAAAAGGAACACAAAACCCATCATTTATTCCATTCTTCAAAACGCTTACTACAAACGATTTGTTCGCAAACTGTTTTAATATATGAACATGGCCTATTGGAAAGCGACTTGGGTCCCACTTTAGACCCGATCTCATTCTTTCCACACCGTACAAGTTAGGTTCCAACAGAACTTTCCTACAGTAAGTATGGAGTGAATATAGCTGAAAAAGCTTAAACGCCATCTTACGGCTTGATCAGGTTGTCACAGAAAGAACCACTGCCACACTATCACTGAGGCACGTGGGGGTTTGAACAAACAAAGGCTTGTTTTCGAGATGAAATCATTCCATTTAATAAAAGAATTAAAAGATATCTTCATAGAACTTCAACAATAACTTGGTTGCAGAACTTACTGATGTCCAAAAATCTTTTATCAAATGGAACAGGCTGTCGAACAACATCGCTTGGAGTCCAGAACTTTCGAAGTTAAAATGAATCAAGTTTTGAGTGAAAATGAACGACTCTTGGCACAAGCCATTGATAAGGATATTGTAAAGACTGTTGTGAATTTGTCTGTGAATGCAAGTGGTGAAACTGTGACTGAATGTCAAAAGTGTCTCAAACTCGAGACTGAGCTTGTCAAGAAAAAGGATTTTGTTGATAAAGAAACTACGATAAACTTTGCAAGTGTTTTACAACTCTTGAAAAACATTGCATCACTTTGGAAGCTGATTCTCAACTTAATCAAGAAATTTTTCAACAAGAAAACAATGTTTGTTAAATCAAAAATTGCTCCGAGTTTTACTCAGTTGTTCGAATTAAGTGAATTGAAAGCTCAGTCTCAAGCAAAAGACACAGTCATTGTCAAGTTAAAAGAGAAAATTAAGTCCTTAAATGGAAACGTGGATGAGAATACAGTCAAAATGGACATGGATGAAATTGAGACTCTTAACATTGAATTGGAACATAGAGTGACTTAAACTTGTGCTGAGATGAGCATGTTGAAACAGAGTTTATTTATTATAAGCAACTTTATGACTCGATTAAACCAAAACGTGTTGCAATCAAAAGAACAATGTGATCGTTAATCAAGCAAGTCAATATAAAGTCTGGGAGATTTTCTGATTTAAAAATGCAAAAACTTCAACAGGTAAACAAGGTTGGTCATAGCACCCTAAAAAATGAGTTAAGGAAACTTAAAGGAAAAGCGTTAGATAACGAGGTTACGGTGACTCCACTCATGTCCAAAAGTGTCTAAGGATGATATACCTAATCACACATCCAAATTGTTGAATAAACGGACTGCTACTCCTCGTATATAAGCATACCCAGGAAGAAGCTTTGGTCCTTAGGGTTATAGTCGAACATAGTTAAAAGCCAATTATCCGCAAGAACCAACTTTAGAGTCTGCGCCTTTATGTATACCTAAAGTCATTCAGATTTGCTTTACAACGCAAAGTAGATCATGCCCTAGCATCAACAATTGTGGTCCTCAATTAATTGAGGTCATACCGAGGAAAAAGGACAAGAAAGTTAGGTTTGCCGAATCATTCACATCCACAGAAAACACAAAACCAGCCTCGACTTCAAACATAGTTTCTAACAAGCGTGTGTTGCATTCTTTAAGTAAGACTTTCAACTAGTGCTAGCGGATGACAGAAAGCCTTCAGGCAATACCAGAATGTAGATTTGTCAAACACCAAGTATAATTCGAAGAATATAGAACTCACCCTATGAACTTAAACCTAGTTTTGAAATAAAAGAAATGGTACTGTTAATGTTAATGGAATCTGTCGGTGTGCAGAATCTCAAGAAAAACAAGATAATTCCTGATTGTGTCGGTATTCACCTGTGATGATGGCATGTCTTTCTGACTATTTTGTGTGTTTCTAATTCTTTTGAATGTTGCGAATTCTCGTGCTAAACAAACTAAAAAGAAATAAATCTAAGAAAGATAGTTGGAAACCAACAGGAAAGGTGTTCATAAGATGGGATATATTTGGAGACCTACCGGTCGGACCTTCACTATTGTAGGAAATGCGTGCCCTTTAACTAGGATTACCACTACTAATGAAGTGCCTTCTAGGAAACCAATAGTTCTAGAATCTGAATCACCCAAACCTGTGGTTAAATTGGTATACTCAAGGAAACCTAGGAAGAATAAGAATACTGAGTCCGTTAGCAAAACTAAGGTTATAAAACCAATGTCTGCTAACAAACAGGAACCCAGTAAATCCTGGGGATCCACAAAAACCAATATTCCATCTACTTCTCTTAATGAATGCAGGTTGTCCAAATCGTCCTCTGGTATTTGGACTCCGGTTGCTCGAAGCACATGACCGGAGATCGCTCTCAGCTCACCAATTTCATCAGTAAATTCTTGGGTACAGTCAAATTCGGAAATGATCAAGTTGCAAAGATAATGGGTTATGGAGACTATCAGATTGGGAATGTTACTATTTCAAGGGTTTATTACGTTGAAGGACTTGGGCATAATCTATTTTCTGTGGGACAATTCTGTGATTCCAATCTCGAAGTGGCTTTTCGTCAACACACATGCTTCATTCGCAATCTAGAAGGTGTTGATTTATTGACGGGATCTCGAGGGGATAATCTTTATACACTCTCACTTGGGAATATGATGGCATCCTCTCCCATTTGTCTATTGTCAAAGGCATCTAAAACCAAGTCCTGGTTATGGCATCGTCGTCTATCTCACTTGAACTTTGGTGCTATTAATCATCTTGCAAGACATGGACTTGTCCGAGGTCTCCCTAAGCTCAAGTTTGAAAAGGATCACTTATGTTCTGCATGTGCATTAGGCAAAAGTTCAAAGAAACCCCACAAACCCAAATCTGAGGACACCAATCAAGAAAAACTCTATCTGTTGCATATGGATCTGTGTGGGCCAATGCGTGTCGCGAGTGTCAATGGAAAGAAGTACATCCTCGTTATTGTCGACGACTACTCTCGATTTACATGGGTAAAATGTTTGCGATCAAAAGATGAGGCTCCAGCTTTTATTATCAACTTTTTGAAGATGATCCAAGTACGGCTTAAGGAAACCGTTCGTCGCATCAGAACAGATAATGGAACTGAGTTTGTTAATCAGACATTGCGTGAATATTATGAGAAGGTTGGCATCTCTCATGAAACATCAGTTGCACGCTCTCCACAGCAAAACGGTGTTGTTGAAAGACGAAATCGTACGCTAATTGAAGCAGCCCGCACTATGTTAATTTATGCAAAAGCTCCTTTATTTCTATGGGCCGAAGCGGTTGCCACAGCCTGTTATACCCAAAATCGTTCCATGATACGTCGTCGTCACGGTAAAACACCATACGAGCTTTTACATGACAAACCTCCTGATCTATCGTATCTATATGTGTTTGGTGCACTCTGCTACCTAACGAATGATAGCGAGAATTTGGGCAAGTTACAACCGAAGGCTGACATTGGTATTTTCATTGGATATGCACCCACGAAGAAAGCATTCCGGATTTACAACAGACGTACCAGACGAATAATTGAAACCATTCATGTTGACTTTGATGAGCTGACCGCGATGGCTTCTGAACACAGCAGTTCAGGACCCGCACTTCATGATATGACTCCTGTAACAATCAGTTCAGGACTCGTGCCAAACCCTCCTTCTTCAACACCATTTGTACCACCTTCGAGATCTGACTGGGATTTGTTGTTTCAACCAATGTTTAACGAGTCACTTAATCCCCAACCTTATGTTGATTTACAAGCACCAGAAGTCATTGCTCCTATTCCCGAAGTAGTTGCACCTGAACTTGCTGTATCAACTGGCTCACCTTCCTCAACTACAGTTGATCAAGATGCACCATCATCAAGTAACTCTCATACAACACAAGAAACTCAAACTCCTATTATTTCTCATGATGCTGAAGAAGATAATCATGATATTGAAGTTGCACACATGGGTAATGATCCGTACTTTGGTATTCCAATCCCAGAAGATGCATCTGGTCAATACATATCATCGGATGTTATTCATACAATTGTGCCTCCCGATCACCAAGTTTCTGAACACAATAGCAAATGGACTAAGGATCATCCACTTGAGAATATAATCGGTGCTCTCGACAGACCAGTCTCCACGCGACTACAACTCCATGAACAAGCCTTATTCTGCTACTATGATGCCTTTCTCACATCAGTCGAACCTAAGAACTACAAAGACGCATTAACTCAAGCATGTTGGATTGAAGCTATGCAAGAGGAACTTCATGAATTTAAACGTCTGGAAGTTTGGGAACTTGTTCCTCCTCCTGATAAAGCATTTGTCATCACTCTTAAGTGGATCTATAAGGTTAAGCTTGATGAGTTAGGAGGTATTCTGAAAAACAAGGCTCGGTTGGTCGCTCATGGTTATCGTCAAGAAGAGGGAATCGATTTTGAAGAGTCCTTCGCTCCGGTTGCAAGATTAGAGGCTATACGAATTTTTCTAGCGTTTGCTGCTCATATGAACATGGTCATCTATCAAATGGATGTGAAGACTGCGTTTCTGAATGGTAATCTGCGAGAAGAGGTTTATGTTAGCCAACCGGACGGATTTGTGGATCCAGACAAACCTAACTACGTGTACAAGCTTAAGAAAGCTCTTTATGGGTTGAAACAAGCTCCACGCGCGTGGTATGATATGTTGTCTTCATTCCTGATATCCAATGACTTCTCAAAAGGCTCAGTGGATCCTACTCTGTTCATCCGTAGAGAAGGCAAGGAACTACTACTGGTACAAATATATGTCGATGACATTATCTTTGCTGCATCTACTCCTGAACTTTGTGATCTATTCGCTAAAAAATAAATGTGTTTCAAAATTCAGATGTCGATGATGGGTAAAATTTCATTCTTTCTTAGGAATACAGATTTCATAAAGTCCCAGAGGCATCAAATTTTTCTTTTTTTAATTATTCATAAACCATCTAAATATGTCTTGAATCACTAAAGGAAATCTGGCTATGAATCTTGTGACCCAGTGGATTTCTCCCCATGGTGGAGAAAGTCCCAAACTGGATGAGGATAAAGATGGAAAGCTGCGATCCATCACACTATGTGGTTTGATTGGCACCCTCCTTTATTTACAGCCAGTAGACCTGACCTTACAATTTGATTATGCATGTGTGCCCGGTATCAGGGCTCGGTACTACCGAAAAGCCTAAATGAGGTAAAAGGATCTTTCGGTATCTCCAAAAGGTACCGTACATCGGGGTCTTTGGTTCGAAGGATTCTTCCTTTGCACTAATAGCTTTTGCAGATGCCGTATCATGTTAGTTGTCAAGATACACGACGTAGCACATCTGCGCAGTATACAACTGTTGGGGGAGATAGACTTGTAAGCTGGTCGTTCTAAAAGGCAGAAAGCGTTGCGATATCCAGTACGGAAGACTGAATATATTCCTTTGTCCGGGTTATTGTGCTCAAGTCCTTTGGGATGAGATCACAATTACCGATATGGCTTTGGATTCAAATAAAATTCCCAATGTGATATGTGATAGAAAAGAGGTTTATTGCCTTTATGATGTAACAAACGTTCAACATTCCAGATCCATGCATATAGACATCAGAGTTTCACATCATCAAGGCATGTTGAGAATTGTGTGATCGACTTTACCTTTTTGTCAATACGGAGTATTCAATTGGAGGCCTTCTTCAATAAAGCTCTTGGCGAGAAAGAATTAAATTCTTATCAACAAGCTAGGAATGCGGAGTTTACGGGAGACTTTGACAACAATTGGCAGATGAAGTGATGAATAGTGGTCGCGTACCTATTCAAATATCCTGTATAATAAGTAAATACTTAAAATCATAAAAACACAAAAAGATTTTTATTTTCATTTTTATTTTTATAAAATTTTATAAAACCAAAAGAGAAAAATATAAAATCAGAAAAACCAAAAAGATTTTCATTTTATAAATCCTTTATAAAAACAAAATACAAAATTAAAAAATGAGAAAAATTCAAAAAGAAGTTTTTCAATGGCATGTCTTTTGCAAACGATAATATTTACGTCCCTAGAAATGTCTTTCAATAAAGACACGTGGTCATAAATAAAGTTCGTGCAAAAGTTCAAATGTTTTTTCAAAACATGCCATATGGCTTGCTATTATTTCAGATAGTAACCCGCTTTTCACCTTGAGGAAAACATGTCGTCTAAAAGACAGTTGTTCCTAACAACGGGAATTTATTCTCGGGCATGGTCTACTTTATGACCATGCAAAGGCTTGTGATTACTTTGCATCACAACCCGTGCTTCCTATATTACCATAAGTGTACGTCTCAGTGCGCTTATGTGTTAAAATAAGAGAAATCTTATTTTTATTGGTAAAAAGTTGTCTTCATAATGAATCAGTGTTTTCAGTAATCACAAAAAGATTTTTAAAAGACAATTCGTCCACTCAAACAATGACAACAGCTCTTTAAATAGAAAACGGGTCATTATTTGAGGGGGAGAAATCGTCATCAAACAATCTTGTAAAATGGTCTTTCAAAATAAGTCATGAAATAATGGATAAAGTTTTGGATATGAGGATAACACAATTTCAAGGGAGTTAAAAATTTATATTAACTTCCAAGTGCTTTAGATGTCGTTCGTTTAAATCTTTATGGATTAGTGACTTAGTGAATTCAGGCTTTAAACTACTGTACTACAATATTGCCAACACCTCATAGTTTGTAAAAGACTTAGGAATGCTTGGAAATACTTTCATAGTTTTAAATGCCTTGAAGTTAATTCTCACGGAATAGATTTAAGCTTATCAATTCTTCAAACACAATCTCGAATATGTATGCGTATAAGGTTTTGCTGATTCCGACGTGTCGAAACCAGCAAGGGGGAAGGAGTAGATGTATACTTGATAGTGTCCTTGGCCTTCTTTTGAGGTTAGCTTCTTTTGTCTTTTGAGGTTAGCTTCTTTTGATTTTAGGCTGTGTTGAATCTTTCGGGTGCACTATTTCAATCACATGTAGGAAGAGACATCGGGGTCATGAGCTTAGTGCAATAATACATGTTTTGGACTACTGAATTTGTTTCGTAGTCTACTATTACTTGAACCTTGTGGTCTACTACTGAACATTACTTGATTTATCAAATCACTACTTGGATTTTGAAAATAATACTTTGAAATGTTGTAGCGCTGCTTTTCTTACTGAAATATTACTTGAACTCTTTCAATACTGCTTTTACTTAAACCTATGAATTCACCAACATTATTGTTGACGTTTTTGCATGTATTTTCTCAGGTTATTATCTTGCTAGCTGAGCATTGGGAGCATTCGAGTCGCGTGGATATCAAAACTTTAAGGACTTGGTTTTCTTCACATTCGATAATTATTTTCTTTAATTATACAAATTTAAACGCTTGTAATTTTTGTTAAAAGCAAATTATTGGGACCTAAATTTACTCTGATTTATTTAAATCAAACGTGACATTTTATTAAACGTCACTTTTGAGGTCATTTTCTGTAACATGTGTGTATGAACTATGAAGTAGCACCCCAAGTGGTATTCTGCTGCGTTGTGATTTTGGGGGTGTTACACAGTGATGGCACATTAACCAGGCTTCTTTCTTCGCTCGAAGACATAACCAAGAATATCGATATGGAGTACTTGCTGAAGAGATGATGGAGCACATTGGAAAAGAAAAGAGCTCATTTCATGATCAAGGACATCAACAAGCTGAGTTTGGAGAAATTTGTTGGCGGTAGACTCTACGAAATTGACCTCGGACTGCTGCAAAGAACAATATGACTTTGTCATATTGTGTTCATATCTCAAAGGTCATTTCGTATATCATAAACTTGTGAATGTGTATACATGTAGTGTAGACTTATGGTGAAAATAAGGTGTGCTCGAGTATAAAATTTTCAAGAATTTCTTAGTAAATTCAAAAAATTTCAAATTATTGTACTCAGCATAGTCTTATTTACCCTCAAAACTTAAGGGGAGCATTAAAATGTTCCTTATAGTGATTATGTAACATTTTTCCCCGAACGTTTAATCATATGATATCCAAAATATCAAAGGATTAACATTTTGGATAAGGGGAGAAAATGTGATTAAACTTAATCTAAATTGTATTGACATGTGATCATATAAAATAGACTCAATGCACTCCAACACTTAGCATGTACTACGATTATGGTGCACATGTTAAAGGGGAGATTTTAGTGATGATGAAAAACTCTCAAAGTGTAAATCTTTTGATATTTATATCAAACACTTATTTGAAATATTCAATGATTTTGGTTTTGATTGTGATGGAATACCCAAAAAACCGGGCATGTACTTAAATTTATGGAGTTATAAGGCGGTTAGGCATAGGTATTCAAATCCCATGATCCAGCCAAAACTAGAGGGATCTACCTAGGGATATCCACTAGTAAGTGTAGAAGTCCTTAGGTATGATACAAAAGGAGAAAAAGTAAGAATCGGGAATAATGCCGACTGAGATGGAGCTAACACTGGAACAAACCCAGCAAGGTGTTAGTTATGAAGTCTCGGTAAGCATTGAAGGGGTTGAAGAATGAAAAAGAAATGTAAGGATAAAGGGTGAAAAGAAAGAAGCCCTCCATACACTTAGGCAGAAACCGGGTCAGTACATAATCTGTCGGAAACACTAAGTTGTTATCTGACATTGAAGACAGTCGTGGACGCTATGCACAACCCTCCCTAGCCACTCAAGGTCTCTTAACAGACTTTTGTTTCATTTCTCACAAAGATTACACGCATTTTTATAAACTTTCTCACTCCGAGTTAGTTGGTATTGAAAAGGTGGCAGTCTGCTCCAGCCTCCGATCACTAAAAACAAAGTGCACTATTAAGTCTAGAGCCAAAGGAGATCATCCATAAATCTCATTAGGAAACTTGTCAAATCATGCTTGCTATGTCACACAATGTGAATAACAAGTTAATATAATAAAAGTTCTACACATTATCCTTGTGATTTTGCCAGAACATCCGAGTGATTTCATCCACCATAAAGATGGAAATCATGCTTGAGCCAACATCAAACAAGCTCATGGTAGGTGACGTGTGTGATTCTATATGAATCAAACTTGTGACAACTGGAAAGAAATGATGGTGCGATTCTATAAGAATCAAACTTGTTCCAGGTTATGAATTGACGATTGCTGATGAATTTTTTGAAATGATTAACACTCTCGATGTGTCACAAAACCACTTTAGCAAGTGACACGTCGATTGATTTTCAAATCAATTTTTTATTTCAATCGGTGAGATAGTAACTCGCTGGTTCACTCTTATCGTGCTGTCTGCTTTGAGATGTTCTGATAATGAGAACATGCTAAGTTTGATGAATCTGATACATATGTGTTAGAAAGATTCGATACTTCAGCTGGAAATCCTGTCAAGGAGATTCTTCTTAAATTGCTATTCTGATCACAGTCATATCCTCATGGTTTCAAGGTTACTCTAACCAAACAGGGCCAATGACAAAAGGCATATTCGTCCCCGGCTTTATTCCCTAACTGTTTTATTTTAGGAATATTTAAAGATGGTGATTGAGGTACCTGATTCCAGATGACTCACAAGATTCATAGCCACGTGCTCATACCCAACCGAAAAATATAAAGACATCATGAAAGCACAAGTACATGTTTCAAGACTTTCGCTACTCTGATACCATACGTACTTCTTGAAGCGACAAAGTGTTAAAGTTAAAGAAATTCAAGAAAGATGCATTATTAAAGCTTTTCAAGATTATCAAATCAAGAAAGGTATGAGCATGTCAGTCCAGAAGTTACAAGATCGCGAGATGGAAAATTTTACAAGATGGCGAAACGAGATTATGCTTGGTTGATGATTTCAAGAAGCTCAAAGATCACATTCATGTCAAGTCAAAAGAACTAGCTCAAATCCAAAGTCAATGATCACTACATCAAATCACAAGTTAATGATTAAAGTTAAAGACTACGAGCTCAAGACCGAAGTGAAAGCATAATATGCTAAGTTTAAATTTTTATAAATTAGAGTGACCTCCTTTAGGGGGAGATTGTTAGAAATACAAAAAATTGTCAGTCACTACCAATATAGTTAGTCGTAGCTCGTAGTAAGTTGTAAGGTTAAATTATAATGCTAACTGGGCCAAAGGCCCATGGATAAGCCCATTAAGGGTCCATGGTCGGCCAAGACTAGAGTATAAGTACCCTCTCCATAGCTTGGAGAGGGTGTTGGTTGTTCATTTGTCACATTTTCAATTAAGCTAATCTTATTATTTTTCTTCCTTTTTTTTCCTTTTTTCCTAAAAAACAAAAACAGTTGGTTCATCCAACCACCTCTCTCTCTCTCTCTAAAACTCTAAGTGAATCATTCCATACTTGTGTTAAGATGATTCTACACCAAGTTTTCGTCTTTCCTCCTCTTCTTTTTGATCATGCCACCAATAGGTATTATCCCCTTGTACTTTCCTATAATTTTCCCATATATCATCAAGCATATGACCTTTATTTCCTATTCCTAATTCATATTCATCTGCTAACTGGTCAATTTCTAGATCGAACATCCACTTATAGTCGTCAAAACTTCTTTCTCGCGGGTCTTTTACTATATCCTCTTAAAAATAATCAATTAGCCATATTTTGAGTAGGGATTTTTTTACTGTTTCACTTACGTTTGTGTGTCCTACCTTTGTCAATAACCAATCCTTAAAAGGGTAGTTCTTGGGTCTAGGATTGAGATTCTTTTGGTCTTTGGTATTCCTTAAAGTAGGAGTGTTTGGATTGTTGATACACCATTCTTCAAACCTTTCATCCCAAACCAATCCTTTCTCTTGGTTTTCTCCGTATTTAACTAACAAGAATTTAGGAAATGATAAACCGGCCCCGTTTATTTTCTTTCTATCATTATCATAGTAACAGTACTATTTTTTAAGATCTCCTTCTTTATTCATTTTATACATCTTCTGGCCTCCATTACACTCTTTTATGTTTGGGTCACATGTCAGCCAAAATTTGAGTTCGCCTTCCAGAATTTGTTTAACCGAAGTGCGTGCTAGGGAGGTTTATATCAAATTCAAGTTTTCTTGGCTTCTTACGACTTCGTCCTTACTCTTGATAAGTATGCACATCGTTGGTTTTCTCAACCCTAGATGATGCGTGATGTGTTTCAAAAGCTATAAATTTGTAAGACTAAAAATACCGAATAATTATATGGAAACACACGGGTAAAAGTATAACCCACGTATGCAGTATAATCTTTTTAGGTAAGATCGGGTCGTCCACATGGATTAGACTAGTGTTCAAATAATCAGAAAGAAAATAGACTTTAACAATTTTGAAACTAATTTTTACTTTACCAATGATAAAAGGTATGACTACTCGGATAGTTAAAAAATAACTTATAAGTGTTGGAAATGATTTGACCTCGAAGATGGGACATTAATTTATAAACACGATTTCTCGTCAGAAAACATTTTCACAAATCAACTTGTTAACTTAAGACTTATATTTTAGTTATCAAGACCAAATGTGTCACTCATATAATCCAGTTACTATATATCAATGATTTGTTTTTTATCAATTTACGAATAGTGGATTTCTCGGCAACAGACGTTAAAGACATTAGACAAATATTTTAAAAACCACATTATACCGATATGTTATATAATCAAATTGATAAGTAAAAATGGATAAGATGGATTATACCAATTTGCAATATAAGCTAGGATTAAAGCGGTTAAAGATCTACCAAACACCTTATTCATTATGTAATCAGAGTAGTCATGAGAGATTTAGCTTCTTATGGATAAGGAGTTCATAACAAAAATACTCATTACATAAATTTCCATTATTTCAATAACAAGGTAAGAAAACTTCTTCGTTCTTGATCGTTAGATCTTTTTCTTCAAGGAAAAAGGTTGACTTGGTTTTGGTGAAAGGGGAAGGATATGTGTGTAGAATGAGATAGGTGGTGAGAAATGGGTGTGGGAGGAATGAATTGTTTGAGAAATTTCGTCTTAAAATTTATAGGCAAAATTTGGTGAGTAGTGCGGCGCACTTTACAAATAAGTGCGGCAGGCTAGGTGTGTTAATGCGATTGCATTTTATTGATCTTTTACTAGAAGTGCGGCGGACTTACAAATAAGTGTGGCGGTTTTGAGGAGTTAATGCAGGTGCATTTAATGGACTTTAATTCTTCAATATTTGGGAAAATGTGCGGCGCACAATATTGTAAGTGTGGCGGTGTTCGAACTTCAAAGGAAAGTGCGGCGCACAATGTAACAAGTGCGGCGGACTTCTTGAATTTTGGCTAGAAATCATTCTTTTCTTGTACTTGCCTCCCAAAGTGTATAGATTCTTGAGCTTGGGTCTTTAGAGTCTTCAAGTGAACCTATAATGAATTTAAGCTTAGTTAAGATCGAATGTCCATGGAGAAATGATCAAATATATATAAATAACGCCATAGAAAACATATATAATTTGGGCGTTATCAAATCCCTCCACACTTAGCTTATTGCTTTCCCTCAAGCAATGGAAGCGAGAAAATAAAATCATTTATCGTGACGTGGAGAAAATTTGATTTTTTATAAGAGATTGCAGGTAACATCCGGCAATTTTCGAAATTTTAAATAACTATTTTAAACTTTGACTTTTTAGGTCCGATCTTACTTTTTGACTTTTGATCTTTTATCGTCACATAAAAACGATTACCGCGTAACTGGTAAAATTTTCAAAACATATTTCAATAATAAATCATATTTATTATTACATACCTTGAGTACAAACTTATATTTTTTTTTTTATTTACTTATTTGACTTGTGAAATCAGAAGTATATATTTTATTTCCTAAATTGACTTATCAAAACGACTCACTATAAATCACGTTTACACACTCGGACTCAAAGTAATTTGATGGTAACACGAAATCCGAACAATTTAGTTTTGTCCGAGTCACGAATAACAAACCAGAAATGGACTTAAAATAGCTCGCAAAATTTTGAACACAACGCGTACCGACCCAAGAATAATTAATTCATATTTAATTATCACTTTTTATAAATAAAATATTTAATAAATTAGTTAATATTTTATCCAATAGCGTTTATTTAAAAACGCGAACGTTGAAATTAAAGTTTCATTTTTACGGGGCCAAAAGCTTACTCGCGACACCCAATGACTACCAAATAAACAATGAACATTTTAAATTAATTTTTGTAAAACGTTTATGAAAAACTAGTGTTCGCTTTTAATTATTAACTTATAGTTAAAACGCGTAAACTAAAAATCAACGTGCAATATAAACGGACATCGAACAAATTAAAGTTTACATCAAGCAAGTGTTATATGATTATTAGGAGTATAATTTATAACTTTTCATAATTTATTTTTGTTGGTTACGTAAAACGCTTACGTTTCGCAATAAATTACATTCGGGCATACCCGGAAGCACCTATACCTATCTATACTTAAACAAATAACCACTTTTATACCCAATACCCAAAAACTAACTCACTTTTCACTCCTCTAAGTCTCACAACTGGATCTACATGAAATATACACAAAACCAATTCAAATTTTTACTTCTAGAAATAATGCATATGCTAAAAGTACCATGTCTTACACATGAGTACCTTAATCACACATTACTAGAAATTGGCACATCAACCTTACAAGCTTGTACCCTAAACAAATACTAAACACATGGTATTGCAAGATGGTTTTCTTAATACATGCATTATATATAGAGAGCATAAAGTATCTAGCACATACACTTATCATTTTACAAAGAAATCAAACACAAATCCTCTCTTTTTCTCCATTGAAGGCCACGGCCCAAAGATTTTTATTAGGGTTTCCATATAATTTTCATATAAATTTTATTCCAAGTATTCCAAGCATACAAGGGTTCATTCTAGGTATATCTAAGGTTACTCAAGGGTATTGCAAGCTTGGATTTGGGTTTAACAAGGATTAATCAAGAAAACATATTTAGGGTTTTCTTAATTAAGGTTTTGATTTTGAAAGCTTGGTTAGGGTTTCTATCTTGTGCTCATCATTCTACTCATCTTCTATAAGGTCTACTTAAAGTATTCCATTTTTATTCATTCATTATCTTATGTGTACATACTTATTATATATGTTAAACACCACCTAGATTCATTTTTGTGATATATGAAGTATTTTGAAGCTTATGTAATTCGAATTTAAATGTGTATATGGTGAATTAATGTTCAAAATAAAGGTACATACTTAGTATAATCACTAAATAAATTATATGGATAGTTTATAAATTATTTTGTATTGAAAGTTTATTTATAAGTTGTTGTGTAAAAGATCACAAAGACATGGATCTCACTTGGACAAGTATTGTGGACATTTAGAGGGCTTAATACATGTAAGACTTATGGTATAAAACTTGGTAAAAGAATGGTGCAAAGTTCCTAAATAAAAGTAATTATAAAACTTGTTTTATTAATCATAAACCCCAATTAATTTTTAATACCTACTGTTTGGATTCGACACTAAACCTATACATTTTATATTTTATTAAATTAGTACTCATCACAAGGATCGTAAGCATGTAAAGAACTCGAAAAAACGGATTTATAACGAAGAAGATATGACATTTACGAGATTACGTTAATTAATCGTATAAAAGTGATTTTATAAAAGTTATTTTATACAAAAGCCTACTGTTTCAGATCTGATCTATAAAAATAAATATTTTATAAACATAGTACTCTTCATGACGAATCCAAGGGCGTAAGAAACTCGAGAAACGGAAATAAAATGAACAAGTTATGCTTTATACAAGTTATGTATAATTAATTACATAAAATAGTTTTTATAAACTGTTATGAACAGTAAAAGTTACTGTTCATCAGGGGATTAATTTTTATAAATATGATATTTTGATAGATTTTCTTAATACGAAGCCGTGGACATAAGAAACGTATAAAACGGAGTCAAAACGATAAAGATATGAGGTTTTAAAATCGCGCGCACTATTTTTACTTTTATACATTATTTTATAAAACAATTAAATTAATAATGTAATATCATTATGTAATCAATAAAAATATTAGATCATATATTTTTACAAATGATACATTAGTAAATGAGAAATAATATTTTCTTTACGGGTACAAGTACATATACTTTTGTTTAACAAAGTACGGTTTAATTATTATTTCAACCTTTAAAGATTTAATAAAAACTATTAGGTGGTGGTGTAACTATATAACATGTGATGTTTTATTTACATAAAGTACATTATACTCATGCGGCCTATAAATAATTAGGTTGCATTTGGATTGCCGAGACGATTCACTTATTTGATTTAGATAATCAATCATACACTTACGGTGAGTTTATAGCCCCTCTTTCACTTGTTTTACATTTACTCTACAAATCTCGGGGGAGAATACATGCTCGATACAACTTGTTTACGTGTTCGTTTACAATATCTTTTACATACTATTCTACACACTTGGTTTACATACTTGATTTTGCAATTCATTACAAACACAATTACATGGAAATACAAACTATGGTTTCAACTAGTTCACATACTCATTTGCATACACGTTTACGAAATTGTTTACATACTCATTACAATTCAATTACTTGATTTATATCACACTCTTTCTACTTATGGATTTAAGTACTTAAAGCTGTTTATGAATACAATGGTTATTTTATTGGACACAAGTGTTTTCGGTTATCATCTCCTGTTTACATGTGCCTAAGTAGCTAAACCCACCATTGCCCATTATCATGAACCGTCAATTGCTTGACCGACCGTACGGGTTAAGTAAGCGCGAGTGTATAAATAGATCTATTTGGGATTGACATCCCTGTTCGGGTGAGTAGCTCTCACTAGTTTCGACCGTACTGAAACACGAATGCATACATGTCGGAACAATTTGGATGTTTACGGGTTTGAACATCTACACGGGCCTTTATTTGCATTAAATTGCATACATAGATGTCGAGCTTCAGTGTCATGAGCTTAGCGCAACAGTAGATATTATTTATGTGGTACTGTATCTGTTATAGTAGACCCATACATTTTGGAAAATCAACGATATCACTGTCCATACTACTTATTGAACATTACTAATTTCTGAACACTTTTCATTATATTGCGGCGAAGCAATAAACACTAGACTCTTTTGGTTCTACATTTACTCTTACATTTTTGGCGATTATTATAAGGATTGAAATAATCATACATACTTTATAAATCTTTGGATTCCAACATTTACATTTATACTTACAAAACTCTATGAACTCACCAACTTTAATGTTGACACTTTTAAGCATGTTTTTCTCAGGTGAATTAGATGCTTGGATTATCTGATATGCATTGGAGTCTAAATTGATAAGATTTCATTCATGGATTTCTACGTACATACAAATGATCAAATCTCGTTGTATTGCTTTCAAGCTTTTCATTGTGATGCAATTATGGGACAAATGTTATATCAATTTCAAGAAAATCAACGAGATTACTTTTCAAATGACACATTTAGAGGTCGTTCTCCTGTATCTTGTGCTGTTGTATTATGAAGTAACGCTCCCGGACATATTTCTGCTGCGACACGTTTTTGGGGGTGTTACATATACTATTTAACAAAATAGTTAAGTAAAATAACAATGCTTAGGTAATAGATATTTATGAGTATACTTCAGCAATTCATTCGGTAACCTCGAGTTATCTAGTTTAAATTGTACATATTATAAGCAAAGATACGTTTTAGTTACGCTAAACCCTTTATAGAAGTTTTGTATTTTCTAAAGATATATAATTTGTTTTTTTGTATTTTAGTCGATTTATTAAAATAATAATATTTATTATTTTGTCTTTTTGTCGGGTTTTTAAGAAAGTAGAAATTTCGTAAAATATTCTACGTAAAAATTTTTTATAAAATTTCGGCATGACCCGTTCGTTTACAAAACGTTTTCAAGGTTTTAAACCTCATTTTCCCCAAACATTTCCCTTAAAACAAATCAATTCCGATAAATTGACCAAGAATTCGCATTTCGCGATGATTTCCATGACGCATTTCTCCAAACGATTTCCTAACTATCCTAGTATATATATAAGTATGTATTACTTTTAAAAGTCCTCTTTAAATATGTACGACGACTAGTTTTCGCTTATTGGGCCTTAAGGCCCAATAGTGGTCCAAAACTATATTATTAGGTTTTAAATCCAATTTAGGCCCTGTATTAAGCCCATTAACAAATATAAGTTAGATGAATAAGCTACAACATAAGCCAAGGCTCACGAGCCAAGACCAAGCCATGGTTTGGCTTAGCTTATTGGACCATGGCCGTTTAAGCCAAAAATAAATAAGCTATCCAGAGCTTATTTTTAAGCCGTTAATCTAAGCGAGTCCTTAAATATCAAAATAAGTTCTAACCAAAAGCCATGAAAATAAGCCGGACCACATTATGGTCCACAATAAGCCGCGACTTATTGGGCCTTATGGGGCCGTGAGTCATATAAGCCCAAAACCAATTACGTATAGTCTTAAATAAGCTAATAAGCTATGTTGTGCTTTTAGATATCAAAATAAGCTATCAAAGTAAGCTATAAAAATATGACGAAAGAGGTAAATAACCAAAAACACTTTATTTTTTATCCTTGTGGTTTTTTAACCATATAAGCCCAAAATAAGCTCACTAAAGCTTATCAATAAACCAAATAAGCTACAATCTATAATAAGCAAATAAAGTCACTTCATCAACGCAACCACTACATTAAAATGACCAACCCTTGTTTCCCTTTTTCTTTATGTTCGAACCCAAACCTCACCCTTTATGATGTTTCGTATGTTTTTCATTTTTGATTTTTAGAAAAAGCACTGTATAATTCACATCTATGCATCATTATACATTCAAAAGTACAAGAGTTTTTAAATAAATGACAACTTACAAAGAGGGTTTTGAAGACGAGATCGACACAAAACCAACAACCCAAACATTGTGTTTTATATACCCACGCCCATTGGCTTCAACTCGGAAACACCCAATCTTTTATATTTTTTTATCAAAGTTGGAAAATTTATGTGTTTGTGTGTGTTGGTGATCGGACGCAACAAGAGAGAAAGAGAGGAGGAAAAAGATTTTTGTGTGTGTTTTAAAATGAGAAAATGGGACAAAAAGGAATTGATATGCATGTCCTCCTTTAGACCAAAGCCCTAAAAAAGTGCCTCCTTGTACCCTAGATGGTTCAACCGGTGGTGGCATCCTAGGGGGATCCTAGGTGCCTTCCGTCACTTGTCGGGTTAACTAAAGTCCTTAGCTCGAGATTTAAAACGTGACCCGAAGTTTTCTAGCATTTTTATTAGATTTAAAAATTCATTTCCATGAACTTAGAGTATTTACCCAATATGTTTTATAATTAGTTTGGTTTAAATTAAGTATTGAACATTTACGGACGTTTCGGAACGTGTTGTTTGACATTCTAAGCCGTTTGCAAAACAAACCTCCTGGAAAGTTATCAAATAAGATTGTAAACCTCTAAAAAGATTAATATATGCAATAAAAGATTTATTGACTAAGGAAAATGTAGATTGAATATCGTCAACACGGTAAATGCTAATTGAAAACGGTAAAAGTCAAAAAGTCAAAGGACTTAAATGGAACATTACATGACTAGAAAAATCCGTAAGGGTTACATTCTATCCCCCTTAAAAGAAATTTTGCCCCAAAAATTTAACTAGTGCTAGAGTTAAAGAGATAAGGGTATTTGAGTTTTATCTGATCCTCACGTTCCCATGTAAACTCAGGTCCTCATTTCAAATTCCATCGAACCTTGAAGATGGCAATTCTACTCTGCTTTAGCTTCTTAAACTGACGCTCTAAGATTTCTACAGGCTCTTCCATAAAGTTTAACTTAGCATCGACTTAGATCTCTTCCAGGGGTATCTATAATGTTGGGTCAACCAAACACTTCTTGAGGTTTGACACGTGAAACGTGTCATGAAAACCATTTAACTCTTGAGGTAGTCTTACTCTATAGGCTACTGGACCGATCCTCTCAGTGATCTCAAATGGTCTAAAAAACCTAGGTGCTAACTTGTCTTTCTTCCCAAAGCGTACAACACCTTTCTAAGGCGACACTTTGAGCAGGACATGATCACCTACACTGAATTCTAAGGGTTTCCTACGTTTGCTCTATATCCAAAGGCTCTGATACCAATATGTCACACCCTGCCAAGGCGGAAACACGAGGCGTAACATCATGGATATCATCACAATACAATGGGTTCAACAATAGAGAACCACTACATGCAGTAACTAAAATATAAATGACATACGATGTGTCATGAACAAACTAAATACCGTAAACAAAAAAGAAACGGAATCTTGTATTAATGAAAAAAGGGGTCTCAATCAATACAAAGACAAGTAGCACAAACCCTATAAAACCTAATACATTCAAGAATTCATGCAAACAATTTTGAAGTAAAATCAAATGAGAACTTCCCAATGTCATCCGTAATGGTATCTCTAGCCCCAATTATTTACTGCGACACCTTTCATAACACTCACTGAATATGCTTAAAGACTCAACACAATGGTTGGTGAGAGTCCATAGATTAGACTCCAATACAAAGATTTAAATCATTAATGTATTATAAAAAAACAATACATGGAGGACCAATTAGAGCTGACTATGATACATGCTAACATGCATTCGTCTACACAATCACCTATTGGGACGGAACGTTCCCCCCGATAATGATATAAAGACAAAAGAGTGTTAACCAAACCTACAAAGTTCGTCTTACAGTAATGGAGAAGAATTTGTTATATCCCTGTCCCAAACTCTGGACCGTATCTATCTACACCAATAACATACCCCACACAAAGTAAGGGCGAAAAACCTCATAACCCTACCACAAAGTAGGCGAAAACCAAACCAATGTCATACCAAAAATGTCAACACAATGGTTGGTGAGAGTCATAGGTTTACGACACACAATTCAAGCTTTAGATCAATTACTGTGATTAATAAAAACAAAACATGGCAGGACAATTAAGTTACTATTAAATAGGCTAACATGCATACGTATAAGCCAACCATAACTAGGACGGAACGTGTCCCCCGATCCAAGCCACAAAGCATGTCTCATAATAATGGGTAGGAAAGTTACCCTCGATCCAAAGCACACAACAATTGGGTAGGAATGTTACCCTAGATCCAAAGCACACAATAATTGGGTAAGAACGTTACCCTCGCTATAACAACGCATAACATTTAGCACATAGCTACATAAAAGTCCATGCGTAAATTAAACCACATAATCACAGCAATTAAAACATTAAAAAAACCTTTGCATCATTTCCATCCCAAGAAAACATTGTAAAAATACGACTATGAAACTCACCTGATGCTCAGCTACTTGACAGAATCTTGAAAACAATATAAACATAACAAAAACACAAGTTACACTCGGTTAGGCTAAATGCCCGAACCAATGTAACAATCATATGATGGACTTCTAAACCTTATACTAAGTTTATAATCCTTTAAATACATCTCCCACATCATTTTCATACCCTATATAACCTTAACTATTAACTTCCAATTTCACCGTTTCTAACTGAATTTTGTAGTCACTTTATGACCCCAAATAAAATACTAAAACACCTAATTGATGGTTCTTCTTACATCTCCTAGCTCCCCAATGAGTTATGAGCTACTATATTTTAAAAGAAAAATATTAAGGGGAACTATTTTATAAAAATTCATCATTACAAAGTACTCAGATTCGGATCTGAACGCACACCAAAAAGTTTGACATCCTTAAAAATACTTAGAAAATGTTTTATTTCTAGCCCTTCGAACTGGAGTTAATAGGCACCTAAAATATGACCTCTGATTTTTGGCTAACCCTAATTCGAATTTTAAGTAGGGGTTTTACTCCCTAAAATCATACCTATATCTGACCCGAATTTACAGTTTTGATAACTTTTCTTACGAAAATTATTAGACCAAATTCCCTACCTCGAAATCGATCGTGGCTGGACTTTTTGAAAACTAGACTCTCTGAACTTATCAATGGACATAAGATCGATAATAAAACACGTTACCATCATTGAGATATCAATCAAACAACATGACCTAAAATTCTGCCCAAACCTAATTCCTTTTCTAAAGCATTCTAGACCTAACCGATTACACCAAAATGCTTATAATTTATCCCTATTCACTTCTATTTAGTCCAACATTATTAATTTACAGAGAATATAAAAACCCTTATTCCATCAATTTATTGTTACGTTAATTTTAAAAAGGAGATTAATTGAAAAGAGTTTAAGAACTTACCTAAAAACCTTGATTTGATTACACAAACCACCAACTTGAATCTTGATAAAAAAATCTCTTTTTTTCTTCTTGCTTGAGGTTTCGGTCGACCAAAAATAACAAAGGGGAAGAAGAAGAATGATTTGTATTTATAGTGTTACAAAAAGGGGTTTAGATAATTACCTTTTTAACAATCCTACTCAAATACAAATTTGTTTTATAATAAAACTCTTTATTTTCTTAATAACCGGCCGAACAAACTCCCCCTTTTTTATTTTAATTATTATTAATTACATATTACCCTCTAATTTTGACATTTTTATAATAACCTTTTTATTATTTAGGAAAACCTTTTTCATTTAATCTAGTTTTAAATGACTACATAATAAATTCATTTCATATTTTATTTTTCTAACTTAATAATACTAAAATCTAACTAAATAAATTACTAGACCTAAATCTTACACCTACAAATCATTAATACTTAAATACGTAGATACATAATCTTACACCTATAAATTCATTTCACATTTGGCTTGTCGGTTTCGTGTCGATCTCGTCTTCAAAACCGTCTTTGTAAGTTGTCATTTATCTAACATCTCTTGTACTTTTGAATGTATAATGATGCATAGATGTTAGTTGTATGGTACTTTTTCTAAAAATCAAACACGAAAAACATACGAAACACCATAAAGGGTGTGTTTTGGGTTCGAACACAAAGAAAAAGGGAAACAAGGGTTGGTCATTTTAATGTAGTGGTTGCGATGGTGAAGTGACTTTATTTTCTTATTATAGATATTTGGTTTATTGATAAGCATTAGTGAGCTTATTTTGGGCTTATATGGTTCGAAAACCACATGGATAAAAAAGAAAGTGTTTTTGGTTATTTACTTCTTTTGTCATATTTTTATAGCTTACTTTGATAACTTATTTTGATATCTAAAAGCACTACGTAGCTTATTAGTTTATTTAAGACTATACGTAATTGTTTTTGGGCTTATATGACTCAGGACCCAATATAGCCTAATAAGTCATGGCTTATTGCGGACCTTATTGTGGTCCGGCTTATTTTCATAGCTTTTGGTTGGAACTTATTTTGATATTTAAGGACTTGCGCAGCTTAACGGCTTAAAAATAAGCTCCGGATAGCTTATTTTGGGCTTAAGGGGCCACGACCCAATAAGCTAAGCCAAGCCATGGCTTGGTTATGGCCTGTGAGTCTTGGCTTATGTTGTAGCTTATTCATCTAACTTATATTTGTTAATGGGCTTAATATAGGGCCTAAATCGGATTTAAAACCTATAATATAGTTTTGGACCACTATTGGGCCTCAAGGCCCAATAAGCGAAAACTAGTCGTCGTACATATTTAATGCGGACTTTTAAAAGTAATACATACTTATATATATACTAGGATAGTTAGGAAATCGTTTGGAGAAATGTGTCTTGGAAATCTTCGCGAAATGCGAATTCTTGGTCGTTTTTATCAGAATTGATTTGTTTTAAGGAAAATGTTTGGGGAAAATGAGGTTTAAAAACCTTAGAAATGTTTAGTAGATGAACAGGTCATGCAAAAATTTTATAAATATATTGTACTTAGAATATTTTACGAAATCTCTACTTTCTTAAAAACCCGACAAAAAGACAAAATAATAAATATTATTATTTTAATAAATCACCTAAAAGACGAAAAATAACATATTTTATAACTTTAGAAAATATAAAACTTCTATAACGGGTTTAGCATAATTAAAACGTATCTTTGCTTATAATCTATACAGATTAAACTAGATAACTCGAGGTTACCGAATGAATTGTCGGCGTATACTCATAAATATATATTATCTAAGCATTGTTATTTTACTTAACTATTTTGTTAAATAGTATAAGTGTATAGTATCTAATGTACATACCTAGTATATCTCCTTCGAGTCTAAATCACCAACCACTATACAACCAGTAATACGAAAACATTTTCAAAACTCCTATGCATCAAATCAAAATACCCATTTCAAGCATATTCTAAATCAGTCAAATTGATAGGTCGTGTCTGAAAGTCGTTGTACGCCGTTGTTTGACTATCATATTTTGTGCTACATGTTATCTTTGTTAATGTGAGTTCTCGTAGCCCCACTTGTTAACCCTTGTCCGTTAAGGAAAAGTGGTACTCAAAATCCATTTCATACTGTTTTTCATCTGTGCAAAACTTCTATTTCTTTTGGACATGCTATGTGCCTATGACTGCTATGTGAATGACATGAGGACTAATTGAATAAGTTATACGGAACTAATCATTTTGTGCATGAGTTCTATGTGAACTTCTATGCATGGACAACTTTGCCGACCTAGGGTTAGCTCCAGCTGGTAGGTGATAGGTTCAGAGGACTATAAGCACGTGGAACACTATGGATTATTGATTGGGTTGAATGCCATGATATCATGTGATTCTATGTCACAACTCTAAACACTATTGCATGCATTCTATTTTCATATTGCACAATTGTCCACTACTTAAATTCTTGCACAACAACTGGGTTTACCTCTAAACCTACGAGCTCACCAACTTTATGTTGACCTTTTTGAGTATCATTTTTAGGTGATGCAATTGTTCGTTAAGTTCAAGATAGAATGCCTTAGAGGCCTAAGCTATCCCGTGAGGGATCACGGTTGAAGGATTGCATCCGAGACTTGTTTTCATGTTGAAGTTCTTAGATTATTCTAGACTTATCTCACCCCTATGTTGGGAGCTGGTTTTATAATAAATTTAAACTATGTGTTGTGTTAATTAAGAATTTTGACATAAGTTTTCATACTTTTTGGCGGAGGACGTTGTGACACTTTTGATATGCATTTTAGATTTCTCTATATTGTATCTTGTGTTATGACTATCAATCCTCCGTCACGCCTCGTGTTTCAGCCATTGTCAGGGTGTTACAGATTGGTATTCAGAGCCAATGTTATAGAAAACTAGGTGGTTTGGTCTAGATTATAACCTAGGAACCTTTATATAGTTCACATGATAGGATCTATGTGTGCCTATTACTTGCTTTTGCGCATACGTATCGTCTATCGTCTATCGTATTAGTTAGATCAATCACTCGGCTATGTGGGCTAGATAATAAGTACAACTGGGAAAGGACGCATCTATAAATATGGTGGCCAATGTAATTATGAATGCATCATAACCCACGCGGACTTAGTTATCCCGCTCACTCAAAACGGTATTGACATTATAGGACCGTTATTCGAGTTATAGCATACTAGGACCGTTATTCTAGCCATAGCATATTAGGACCTTTGTTGTGCGAAATTCCTCACCGACCTAATGATTACTTGTATCCTCCCTCGTGTAGATAATGGTTTCAATAATGACAACCCGCAATGTTGGTCGACGCATTGCTGCAACACGAGGTGGAGGGATAAGTGAACAGGATGGTCGAGAAGATAAGAGGTCTAGAGATCAATCAGGAAGTGGTAGATGTGGCCAAAGGAGCGGCCGATGTAGTCAATGAGGTGTTAGAGATGGCCTGGAAACTGATCAGGGTAGTCAAGGAAGTAGTCGAGGTAACATAGAGAATAGAGGTGGTGGTGGAGTCCCTAATTTTGCTACTATCATCGCTCAGCAGTTGCAAAACCTACTATCCACTATTATAGCACAAGTAGGAAACCAAGTTAACAACCAAGGGAACAATGGGAATCAAGATGGCAACCTCATCAATGACAATAACCAAGGTAATGTTAGGACTATGAACAACGGTCGAGGTGGTAGTTCATACAAGGAGTTCATGGCTTGTAACCTAAAGGATTATGATGGAATGGGTGGTGCGATTGTCTACACTCGTTGGATTGAGAAAATGGAATTAGTCCAAGATATGAGTGGGTGTGGAGAGAACCAGAAGGTTAAGTACACTACTGGTTCTTTTATCAGTAAGGCACTAACATGGTGGAACTCCTAGGTCCAGACTAGAGGTCGGGAAGACGCAGTTGGCATGGTCTGGGAAGATTTTAAGGTGTTGTTGGAGGAGGAGATATCTCCAAACAATGAGATGTAAAAGCTAGAAACTGAGTTTTGGTGTCACGCCATAGTTGAAGCTGGCCATGCCGCGTACACTAATCGATTCCATGAGCTTGTTAGGCTAGTCCTACATTTAGTTACCCCTGAGAACAAAAGGATTGAAAAGTACATCTATGGCCTTGCTCTACAAATCCCTGCGATGGTGGCAGCAATGGAGCCAACAAAAATTCAGAATGATGTACTAAAAGCTGGAATGCTAACTAATGAGGCAATTAGGAATGGAGCGTTGAATAAGATTACTGAGAAGAGAGGGAATAATAGAGAGCCGAATAGGGATGGAAAAGCTAAGGATGATAACAAGAGGTCTAGGACTGGAAGGGCATTTTCCATAAACACAAACCCTGTTAGAAAGGAGTACACTGGTACGGCACCTAAATGCCCAAACTGCAACTATCACCATCAACCCAAGGTACCTTGTCATTTGTGTACAAACTGCAACCGATTCAGGCACATTGCCAAGGATTATAGGGTGGGGCCTAGGCCAGTGAATCCCCTGAAAGCTAGAAACCTGACTGCTTCTTGTGGGGTATGTTTTGAATGTGGTGGTACTGACCATTACAAGGCAGAATGTCCTAGGTTGAACCAAGCCCCAAGACCAGAAGGAAATCGTAAAATCAAGTGGTTGCTATCGAGAGAGGACAAGGTCATGGAAACAATGGCAACCAAGCACGTGGAAGGGCTTTTGGGATGGGAGCAGAGGAGGCTCGCCAGGACCCAAACATAGTGACGGGTACGTTCACTTTAAACAATCACTATGCTACAACTCTATTCATTTCTGGTGCCGATTATAGCTTTGTTTCCACTACTTTCATACCTCAGTTAGACATTGAGCCCGGTAAGTTAGGTTTTAGCTATGAGATCGAAATAGCTAGCGGTCAACTGATAGAGATCAATAAGGTTATTTGAGGTTGCCAACTAGAGATAGAAGGTTATACCTTTGATATCAACTTGATACCGTTTGGACACAGAAGTTTTGATGTAATCATAGGGATGGACTGGTTGTCCAGGCACAAGGCCGAGATCATTTGCCATGAGAAGGTAGTTAGGATTCCACTACCAAACGGCAAAATACTTAGTGTCTTAGGAGAAAGGCCAGAAGAGAAGGTGAGACATTCTAAGAGTGCAAAAGTCAAAGAGCATAAACTAAAGGACATAGTTGTCGTTACAAACTTTTTTGAGGTATTTCCTGATGACCTATCAGGATTACCCCCTTCTCAAGAAATAAAATTTCGTATCAACTTAATCCCTGAAGCTATGCCGGTCGCAAAGTCTCCTTATCATTTGGCACCCTATGAAATGGAGGAGTTGTCGAGTCAACTCAGAGACCTCTAGGACAAGGGTTTCATTTGAACAAGTTTATAGCCATAGGGAGTGCCAGCATTAATCATCAAGAAAAAGGATGGTTCATTTAGGATGTGTGTCGACTATAGAGAGTTGAATAAGATGATCATCAAGAACCGTTATCCCCTTCTAAGAATAGACGACCTATTCGATCAACTGCAAGGATCACAATATTTCTATAAGATAGACCTTCAGTCCGGATACCATCATCTGAGAGTGCACGAGGACGATATTCCATAGACTGCATTTAGAACTTGATATGGACATTTTAAGTTTATAGTAATGCCCTTTGGTTTGACAAATGCACCAGCAGTATTCATGGACATGATGAACCGAGTATGTAGGCCTTACCTAGAAAAGTTTGTGATAGTATCCATAGATGACATCTTGATCTACTCTAGGACTAAGGAAGAACATGAGATGCACCTAGAGTTAATCTTGGAACTGCTCAAGTGGGAAAAACTGTATACAAAATTCTTTAAGTGTGAATTTTGGTTGCAAGAAGTGTAGTTCCTTGGGCATGTGATTAACGGAGAGTGCATTCATGTTGACCCTAACAAGATTGAAGCTGTTAAGAATTGGGAAGCCCCTAGAAATCCATTATAGGTTCGCTCATTCTTAGGATTAGCAAGATACTACCACCGATTCATAGAGAATTTCTCCAAGTTAGCCAAACCCCTTACCATCTTAACACAAAAGCATAAGGAGTACATTTGGAGAAAGGAACAAGAGAGGGTATTTTAGACCTTGAAGGATAAGCTCTGTAATGCACTTGTTCTAGCACTCCCTAATAGACCAAAAGATTTTGTAGCATACTACGATGCATCAAGTTTAGGATTAGGTTATGTGCTAATGCAGAGAGGTAAGGTGATAGCATATGCCTCTCAATAGTTGAAAATTCACGAGAAGAATTACACCACCCATGATTTGGAATTGGGTGCAGTAGTATTTGCCCTCAAGATCTAGAGACATTACTTGTATGGGACGAAGAGCATCATATGCACCGACCACAAGAGTCTCCAGCATATCTTCAATCAGAAAGAGTTGAATATGCGTCAACGTCGTTGGATAGAGCTTTTCAGTGATTATGACTGCAAAATTCGCTGCCATCTCGGTAAGGCGAATGTAGTAGCTGACGCACTAAGTAGAAAGGAGAGATTCAAGCTTAGGAGAGTTCGAGCTATGAGCATGACCATTCAATCGAGTATCAAGGATAAGATACTAGCAGCTCAGAATGAAGCATTTGAGGCTATCAATGCACCAGCAATATTGCTGCGAGGGCTAGACGATCAGATGGAATGTAGGAGTGATGGAGCATTGTATTATCTAGATCAAATATGGGTTCCTTTGACGGGTGATGTGAGAACCCTGATAATAGATGAAGCTCATAAGTCAAGATACTCAGTACACCCAGGAGCAGATAAGATGTACTATGACCTTAGGGACATATATTGGTGGCTAGGAATGAAGAAAGATATATACTTGTATGTTAGCAAGTGTTTGGCTTGTTCTAAGATTAAAGCTAAACATCAGAGGCCATCCGGCTTACTATAGCAACCTGAGATCCTATAATGGAAATGGGAGAGAAATAGAAATAAGCATGATGAAATATGGGTCATCGTGGATAGGTTGACTAAGTCTTCTCATTTCCTACCAATTCATAAGGACTTTAAGATGGATAGGATAGCTAGACTCTACCCCAATAAAATTGTTACAGGGCATGGAGTGCTAATTTTGATCATATCTGACCGTGATAGTCGCTTTACATCAAGGTTTAGGCAGTTAATGCAAGAAGCACTAGGAACCCAACTAGACATGAGTACAACTTACCATCCATAGACTGATGGTCAAAGCGAGCGTACCATTGAAACTTTGGAAAACATGCTCTAGGCATGCATCATGGAGTTTGGAGGAAGTTAGGACGTTCATCTTCCATTGGTTGAATTCTCTTACAACAATAGTTACCATTTTAGTGTGAGATGTGCAACGTTTAAAGTAATTTATGGGAGAAAGTGTCATTCACCTATTCTATGGGTAGAAGTGGGAGAAGGACAACTGATAGGACCAGAGATCATGCAAGAAACCACTAAGAAGATCTCCAAAATCAAAGATAGGCTTAAGACTGCACGTGATCGACAAAAGAGCTATGCTGACAAACATAGGAAACCCTTAGAATTCAGTGTAGGTGATCATGTCCTGCTCAAAGTGTCGCCTTAGAAAGGTGCTGTACGCTTTGGGAAGAAAGACAAGTTAGCACCTAGGTTTTTTAGACCATTTGAGATCACTGAGAGGATCGGTCCAGTAGCCTATAGAGTAAGACTACCTCAAGAGTTAAATGGTTTTCATGACACGTTTCACGTGTCAAACCTCAAGAAGTGTTTGGTTGACCCAACATTATAGATACCCCTGGAAGAGATCTAAGTCGATGCTAAGTTAAACTTTATGGAAGAGCCTGTAGAAATCTTAGAGCGTCAGTTTAAGAAGCTGAAGCAGAGTAGAATTGCCATCTTCAAGGTTCGATGGAATTTGAAATGAGGACCTGAGTTTACATGGGAACGTGAGGATCAGATAAAACTCAAATACCCTTATCTCTTTAACTCTAGCACTAGTTAAATTTTGGGGCAAATTTTCTTTTAAGGGGGATAGAATGTAACCCTTACGGATTTTTCTAGTCATGTAATGTTCCATTTAAGTCCTTTGACTTTTTGACTTTTACCGTTTTCAATTAGCATTTACCGTGTTGACGATATTCAATCTACATTTTCCTTAGTCAATAAATCTTTTATTGCATATATTAATCTTTTTAGAGGTTTACAATCTTATTTGATAACTTTCCAGGAGGTTTGTTTTGCAAACGGCTTAGAATGTCAAACAACACGTTCCGAAACGTCCGTAAATGTTCAATACTTAATTTAAACCAAACTAATTATAAAACATATTGGGTAAATACTCTAAGTTCATGGAAATGAATTTTTAAATCTAATAAAAATGCTAGAAAACTTCGGGTCACGTTTTAAATCTCGAGCTAAGGACTTTAGTTAACCCGACAAGTGACGGAAGGCACCTAGGATCCCCCTAGGATGCCACCACCGGTTGAACCATCTAGGGTACAAGGAGGCACTTTTTTAGGGCTTTGGTCTAAAGGAGGACATGCATATCAATTCCTTTTTGTCCCATTTTCTCATTTTAAAACACACACAAAAATCTTTTTCCTCCTCTCTTTCTCTCTTGTTGCGTCCGATCACCAACACACACAAACACATAAATTTTCCAACTTTGATAAAAAATATAAAAGATTGGGTGTTTCCGAGTTGAAGCCAATGGGCGTGGGTATATAAAACACAATGTTTGGGTTGTTGGTTTTGTGTCGATCTCGTCTTCAAAACCCTCTTTGTAAGTTGTCATTTATTTAAAAACTCTTGTACTTTTGAATGTATAATGATGCATAGATGTGAATTATACAATGCTTTTTCTAAAAATCAAAAATGAAAAACATACGAAACATCATAAAGGGTGCGGTTTGGGTTCGAACACAAAGAAAAAGGGAAACAAGGGTTGGTCATTTTAATGTAGTGGTTGCGTTGATGAAGTGACTTTATTTGCTTATTATAGATTGTAGCTTATTTGGTTTATTGATAAGCTTTAGTGAGCTTATTTTGGGCTTATATGGTTAAAAAACCACAAGGATAAAAAATAAAGTGTTTTTGGTTATTTACCTCTTTCGTCATATTTTTATAGCTTACTTTGATAGCTTATTTTGATATCTAAAAGCACAACATAGCTTATTAGCTTATTTAAGACTATACGTAATTGGTTTTGGGCTTATATGACTCACGGCCCCATAAGGCCCAATAAGTCGCGGCTTATTGTGGACCATAATGTGGTCCGGCTTATTTTCATGGCTTTTGGTTAGAACTTATTTTGATATTTAAGGACTCGCTTAGATTAACGGCTTAAAAATAAGCTCTGGATAGCTTATTTATTTTTGGCTTAAATGGCCATGGTCCAATAAGCTAAGCCAAACCATGGCTTGGTCTTGGCTCGTGAGCCTTGGCTTATGTTGTAGCTTATTCATCTAACTTATATTTGTTAATGGGCTTAATACAGGGCCTAAATTGGATTTAAAACCTAATAATATAGTTTTGGACCACTATTGGGCCTTAAGGCCCAATAAGCGAAAACTAGTCGTCGTACATATTTAAAGAGGACTTTTAAAAGTAATACATACTTATATATATACTAGGATAGTTAGGAAATCGTTTGGAGAAATGCGTCATGGAAATCATCGCGAAATGCGAATTCTTGGTCAATTTATCGGAATTGATTTGTTTTAAGGAAAATGTTTGGGGAAAATGAGGTTTAAAACCTTGAAAACGTTTTGTAAACGAACGGGTCATGCCAAAATTTTATAAATTTTTTTTACGTAGAATATTTTACGAAATTTCTACTTTCTTAAAAACCCGACAAAAAGACAAAATAATAAATATTATTATTTTAATAAATCG
>BQNB010057859.1:0-38027 GCA_026074375.1 Tanacetum coccineum
GCCGGGAACACTTTATACTTGATCTTTAGAAGAATGACATTGAGGCCCATGTGTATAAAGAAAAAGCTTACTTCCAACACTTTGTTATGCATGAAAATAAATCTCATGATTTACGGAGGAATAGACATTTACACATCATACTGCATGAAATTGAGCAAAGATAGTCACCTTTAGCAGAAAGCTTCATGTTGCCAAAAGACCATGCATAGTCATCTATACATTACTATTATAAGTAGAAAAAGAACAGACGGGAAAAGAAAAGTATAATTGTGCTTGCTTTTCATTAATGTATGTATATGACACTCCGTATATCGTCTTTGTCAAAATATGAAAATTATTTCTATATAAACATAAGTAAGTAAATAAATATAAGGCAAAGCAGTGTTTTCTTTTCTCCTTACAAATGGCATGACAAGTAAATATGTAAAAATGTAAGATACTGATTCACGATGGAGCTCTGTTGCACACAAAACTGTTGAATAAAACTTGTGATGGTTATCAACCTTTGCCCTCTTGGACAATGTTCGTTCTCTTAATATTTATTATAGTTTGTCACTAGATCCCCCTAAAGCATTATACTTAGCTTTGTATTCTCTCCTTTAAAGCATTATAAAAAATTAAAGTAATACCTATATTTATGGAGTTATGCCTTTGCTCGGAGGTGCCTGCTAGTTCGAAGTCTTATTCGTTTGGCGTCATAACCCGAACAGAGGTTTACTAGATTAGCGCTCGATCGAAGTTTGCCTAGCTAGTGCTCCAGCAGAGGCTTACTCCACTAGTGCTTCATCGGAGTTTGTCTAGCTAGTTCTTGATCGAAGTTTGTCTAGCTAGTGCTTCATCATAGGTTTACCTCTCTAGTGCTTGATCAGAGTTTGTCTATCTAATGCTCCATCGGAGTTTGTCTAGCTAGTGCTCCATCATAGGTTTACCTCACTAGTGCTTGATCTGAGTTTGTCTAGCTAGTGCTCCATCGAAGTTTGTCTAACTAGTACTCCATCATAGGTTTACCTTACTAGTGCTTGATCGAAGGTTTGCTTCGCTAGGGCTCGATCAGAGGTTTGTTCACTCGATCAGTTGCTCTACTTAGGTTTTAATCGGAGGTGTATACCTTGTGTATAGCTAGGTCAGAGGTTTGCTATACTAGGTAATTGAACATATGAGATCCGAAGAAGTTATACGATGTTACTCTCTGATAAAATCTAACCCTCACCCTTGCGATTTCCCTCAAGGGTAGTTTTGAGTCACAACCAATAGCCCTAACCTCATGAGCATGCTCAATTATACACTCTTCAAGTATAATATGATCAATCCTTCTAGTTGGATGAATGAGAGTTACACACTTCCTTCGTCGGAGTAGTCCTTCTACAACCAGAGGCACCGGAGCCCTCCGGAAGAGGAGATATAGGCTTTTTGCTTCTCTTTCGAATTGGGGTATCTGACTATGCCATGGCAAGGACTGTTGCCTTTGTCTTAAATGATAGGAGGAAGCAAGGCCTCTAGAAAAACCCTTTCTTTTGTGTGGTTGAACTCCTTATCACTAAACAATCAAATAACATAGGATGGCTCGCTACCTCCGTACAAAAAGGGTGACTCCTACTAATGTGTTCCCCATGGTGAACTTGGTACCATTGGTGGTTAGGCTGAGAAACCTTTGCTAATTGACTTCGCAGCAGAAGGCCAAGAATACCCACCTTTTCTTTCGCGTGTATAGGCTACCAGATGACTAGCTACATCGGTAGCGGAATATACATACACCATAACTATATTCCTGAGTTGAAAATTTAAGCAACTCAAAGGACTAAAGACTATAATACATCACAAACGGGCATAGCATGTGGAGGGCTTGCACTCCCAGCCTGATAATAATAAAAATATGTGGTTCAGTATTGTATGAAATGATACTTCTATGGAGTGATACCTCTCACATCTTAAGGATGAACCACCTCAACTTAGTTTTGGGGTTAGTGATGATCTTCTTAAATGATTGATGTTCGGAGTGATTGTGCAATCTTTGTTAGGAGCAGACTCTCTGGTCAGCTCATGACCTCCTCTAGAGTGGTGTTACAATATCTACTCTAGAGTGATGGTGTAGTCTTTAGTAGGAGTAGATTCTTTGGTCAGCTCATGACCTCTTCAAGAGCGGTGGTACAATATCTACCCCGAAGTGATGGTGCAGTCTTTGGTAGGAGCAGACTCTTTGGTCAGCTCATAACCTCCTCCGGAGTGGTGGTATAATATCTACCCCAGAGTGATGGTGTAGTCTTTGGTAGGAGCAGACTCTCTGGTCAGTTCTTAACTTCCTCCGGAGCGATGGTACAATATCTGCCCCGAAGTGATGGGGTGATCATTGGTAGGAGCAAATGCAGACATAATGTCGTGACAGGGGAATATGCATCCCTCTCGTTCAAATTCGGCACTAACCGCCAATGAGAAGACACTAGCAGGTGCTTGGGTGAACTTGCCACTCGTGAGGAATTTTTGAACAAGTCCCTCGAAGTTCTCTTGGAGAAATTTTTGAACAAGTCTTTTTCACTATCGATAATGGCATTCTTCAATTTATAAGTTTCAGACTGTTTAATTGAAGGTCGGTGCTTTAGATCCTTTAGCTCAGTCTCTTGTAAATCCAACTGATATTTACCTTTAGCAAAACTCTCTTTGTCTTGCTTAAAAGCTACATGAATCTCAAGAAGTTTGTTTTCTAATTTTTCCTTCTCCAAAACAAGAGAGTCTATTTCGGTTTTGTATTTCTTATACTTCTTGCATCGACTATGATTTTCCTTCTCAAGGGCATGGTTGGCCCCCTTTGGTTTGGCTAGTTCATCACTAAGGTGCTTTACTTGGGCAGAAAGCTAGGCCTCCTACTCATTTACATAAACAATAATCAAGGTTTGCTCCTTAAGATCATTGGCTAGTTGTTGGCATCGGGCTAAAAGTATGTCACAATGTCCAACCAAAGAGAAGTACCGCATGTTCATCTCACCTCCATGAGAAATCTTAGACACATTAAAAAGTTCATATGGTCAGATAGCTCCTTTGGAGAAAGACCCTCTGCCTGAGAAGCTATGTTGGTATAGGCACTCGATCAATGATGGCCTTGCACACTTTAGGATCTTTGAAGAGATCTTTCTTTAGAATTCCAAGCATCACTGTGTGGAACTTACCCCATTCTCCATATTGGGAGGATTACTACCTAAACCTTCATCATAAGGATATGGCATGTAATAAGGACCAGGAGCAAGGTGAAGAAGCTCATTACCAATTTTATCTCTTGCGGTATTCCTCACTTCAGCCTTATAATAAAAACTAGCACTCTCAACATCGTTGTAAATAGCTTCATTATGACAATCATCAACATCAAACCTATCATATGGGAACCTCTTGTTTGGGTTAGCATCCTCATTTAACTTATTCCTTGCGGCATCCTTACCCTCACTGACTCACTCGGAACCTACAAATGATAGCATGTTTAGTATAAAGTAAAAAAAAAGTATTTTATAAGGAATGATTAAGGTGAATGGGAAACACCTTACTTGCTACCTCTATCGGAAGGACCATCTTCTGTGAAAGTATCTTGAGTCCTAGGAGGTTTTAACATGATTACGACTAGGAGGTGCCTCGACAGGAGCGACAGCCGAAAGCGCATACACGCTTCACCCAGTTCTCTGATCAAAGGTCTGGAAAGGGTTAACACTTATATGACCATTGTTACTTTCACCTGCACTTACCTGACTATCATCGACATAGACTGGTTCTAAGGTAGCATTAGAGTCAGCATCAGTATCATCTCGCCAAAAAATGAGATGTAACTCGTAAACTTTAAAACTTAGACAAATAAGATGAATCCCCCATACTAGTGTTGTCATGATATCTCAAAACCGGATGACCCTTCGGGTTGTGCCATACTCGACTAAGGCCAGATGCTACCCAAGTCAGACTTGGCTCAGGCCAAACGCTGCTCAGGATAGACCTTGCTCAGGCTAGACCCTACTCAGGCCAGACACTGCTAAAGCCAGACCCTGCACTGGCTAGACACTTCAGGTTGTGCCAAATAGTTCGACTCGGTTAATAACCAAAAGCTTACGATTAAGACCCTAGAGTCTCGACACTTGTTGTTAATACCTCTGATCGAAACTCTCTAAGGAATAAACCTCCGATGGAGACCCTAGTAAACCGATACTAATCAGAAATCTCCAAATGAAATCCTAGATCAACTAAAACCATGATTAAAGACCCGTGCAAGACAACCTCTGATGGAAATACTCCTCGTGAACCTCCGATGGAGACACTCCTTGTGAACCTTTGATGGAGACACTCCTTGTGAACCTTCGATGAAAACACCT
Organism: Tanacetum coccineum; assembly: GCA_026074375.1. Classification (NCBI taxonomy): domain Eukaryota; kingdom Viridiplantae; phylum Streptophyta; class Magnoliopsida; order Asterales; family Asteraceae; genus Tanacetum; species Tanacetum coccineum. Next base: position 4,341 of record BQNB010057859.1, read on the forward strand.
CCAATCGAGAACTCACACCTCCGATCGGAACCTTTAAACCCGAGTTGGAAACCCTCGAGGTACAAACCTTATGTCATGACTCCCGTCGAAACCTTGTGTTTTCTCTAATCGAAACCCTCGACTCGTGAGCTAATAGAATAAAACTCCGATCGAAACCCTCGACTCGTGAGCTAATAGAAGAAAACTCCGATTGAAACCCTTGATTCATGACTAATAGAACGAACCTTCGATCAAAAGTCATCGGCATATTAAGATATATCCTAGCCTCGTGACGAGGCACTCGCATTGCCATATGACACTCCCATAGTCAAGTACAAACTCTTTGGTAATACATTAATACTAGACTAGGGGGACATGATGAGGTACATGGCCCAAAACTATTAGTGTGTTTGAAAAATATTCTAGCCAACGAGTGAAACACTCGAGCAAACAAGTAGTCCCTCTAATTAGAGGCGTAATATCAGCACGATTCAAGCAACTGATGACATAAGGAACATTACTGCGGGAAGGGGATTCGGCTCTAGTTTCGACTATGGATACCCGACGTACAATTCATTACCAAAATGCAGTGTGAATTACCAAGTGGGAATCACCAACCGAATTGATATATTCTCACACCTGAACACTTGTACGATTGAAAGTATCTTGCTAATCTCATCACCTTTTTCATTTGAGGGCTTGCTAGACCCTACTTTGAAGCTTTTCTTGATCAGTCTACGCTTCTTGGTTGCACCGAAAGGTTATTGCGGCTTGGTAGAGGCTTTTCGCTTGGCCACTGCCTTTGCCTTTGCACGCACTATGTGATCAAGACAAGTGGTAACAGTCTCTTCCGAAGTGGACACAAGGATGGCAGCAACTGGTGAGACGGGTGATGTAGAATGTGTAGTAACTCACTCTTGCATTGAACTTCCAAAACTATCGGCATTTTTGTGCTCTTTCGTTTTTGAACGAAACACTTGAATGATCAAACAAATTCTCAGAGTCTAGTACCAACTCTTTGGTAATATGTTAATGCTAGACTGGGGGGGCATGATGAGGTATGGTCTTCTCCGGATACTTTGGGGGAGACAATCACAATTAACATTCCTAAGACAAAACCACTCTATGTTGGAACAATGTCTCCTCGAGAGGTGATGTAATGTCTCCTTATGAGGTAAGGAACAATGTCTCCTTAGGAGGTGAAGTAATGTCTCCTAAGGAGGAGGAGCAATGTCTCCTCAGGAGGTAAGGAACGATGTCTCCTCAGGAGGAGGAGCAATGTCTCCTCAGGAGGTAAGGAGCAGTGTCTCCTCGGGAGGTAAGAAGCAACAGTCTCCTCAAGAGGTAAGAAGCAGCAGTCTGCACAGGAGGAAGGAGCATCAGTCTGCACAGGAGGTAAGGAGCAGCAGTCTGCACAGGAGGTAAGGAGCAGCAGTCTGCACAGGAGGTAAGGACCAGCGTTTGCACAGGAGGTAAGGAGCAATGCCTACACAGGAGGTGGAGCATTGTCTCTCTCGGAGCTAGTACACTGAGCACAAATGCTTGGTCCACAACTAGTACTTCGAGCATGAAGACAAGCTTGACTCCGAAGACCAAGCTTGATGCTCACCAGCCACTTATGCGCTGCCTCTAGAAGACAACTTAGCTTTCACAATGCTTGTGCCGTAACCCCAGGTAGTATATAATGAGTTGTTCACACACATGAACGAGACTCAGATTCACACACACTCTCCTCCTAACTTACTCTCTCTTTCTAGTTTCTCTCACTAGAATTTATACCAAGCCTATACTTATCCTCACGCCAAAGCTTGGTCTCGGATTAAAAACCCAGGGCGAGCTAACGGTGTCTTGTCTTGTTTCAGCTCAGGGCCGAAAGAGATGCTCTAACATCCAAAGGACCAGCAGCTCAACCACACTCACGAGGACTTACACATTCAGCTCTAGGACGAAGGAGATGTTCCAACTTCCGAAGTACTAGCTACTGAAGCACACTTATAAAGTCTAAGCATCCTTACGGGAATTTGCTTAAACAATAGGTTTTCATATTATCTACTCGAAAAGTTGGCGGAGTAGTTCAACAGTATGCAACATTTTTTTGTTTTGAATTGTCTCAACAAATTTTATATGTCGATCTTGATCAAATATATGTCTTGTTAGCTAGAAAAAATAATTAACTTCAACGTCATAATTATAAGTACCGATAAAACATCAGTTATTAAAAAATGCATAAATTATTAGGTGCATGTCTCTTTCGATATCTAATATTGTCTCTAATATGCTTTAAACTATTAAATACGTTATCTAAGGGCATATTAAACCTTGCTTTAATGGGCCTATATGATGAAAGCATCCTACTTTAACTTAATAGCCCAATAACAAGTCAAGACAAAGTGAGAGTCATAGACGAATCTATTAGGTCTTATCCTAGAGGCCAACATCATATTTTAGTGTCTTCATTCGAAATATATATATCTTATTCGAAATCTAGCAAGATAGGTTGAACTAAAATTTTGTAGGCCATTGATGTTATTGTTAAACTGTGGTCAAGAAATCAACACAAGTAAGATGATATGGTTGACACGGACGGAGCCAGGGGGTCTCGTGAGTGTCCAGGATACATATGGATTTTTTCAATATAATGTTAATTTTTGAGAAAAACATCGATTTTTTCTAAATACATCTTAAATGCACATGGTCCATCGAAATGTGTTCTAGTCTTAATGAAGTCTTCGTTTTAATTCACTTTTTAACTCTATTATACTATTATAGTTTGAAAATTTTTGTACACCCAGTCATATTTAGTTCTAACTCCGTCCCTGATAATAGATCTTAGAATTCAATCCATCTAATAGCAATGTATTTTTTAAAATATTCACGTATTAGATATCAACCCAAACAATTATCACTGTACTTTACAAATTTAATCATTTTCGTGTTAATATCATCATTAACTTATTACTTTCTTTCGTCCAATATTAAGTGTTTGGTTTGACTTTTTGAAAGTTTTTTTCTCCAACTTCAACTTTAACTATTTTTTTTTTGTGTTATATAATAATTGATGCAAAATATATGAATAGATTAAGGTTTAAATGTATTTTTATTTGAATAATTTTCATTAAGTATCATATAACACAAACAAACATATTTAAAATCAAATTGAAGAAAAAAGACTTAAAAAAGTCAAATTAAACATTCAATATGGGATAGAGGGAGTATTAATATGCATAGTCACTAATTTACATGTGTACATGCCACGTATCATGTCATGTTCGGTCACTGACGGAACCAGAAAATTGTATTGTGGGAGGGGGGATTTTTTTTTTGACAATAGCAACAAAATACCGCGAAAAAACTAGGATAAAAATTGGGATCGGAACGAAAAATCAAGTATTGTCATTTAGAAATGAATGATTTTAAGGTTTTAGAGTGTTAAATGTTGAACTTTAGTGTATGAGTGGAGGGCAATTTGATTTTGTGTAGGGTGCACTTTAATAAAAATGTCGAAAATAAAAAAATTACACTAAAAACCGATTTTTTTGGCGAATCATGGAGGGCACCGCCCCCCATAATTTGTAAGTGCATCCGCCCTGTGTTCGGTTATCTTCGACAATATTCCATCCACTTTTCCAGTCGTCTTTTTTGATTTTCCACCAAAATTTTGACGGCCATCTTCTTTAATTTTCCAACCACTTTTTTCCGATGAGGTGTCATGACAATGGGTTGTGAGGTGTCATGACTAGGGGTGTAAACGAGACGAGACAACTTACGAGCTACTCGGGATCGACTCGTAAACTACTCGAAATCGACTCGATGTAAACAAGTCGAGCTTAAGTTCGAGCTACTCGAGTAAATTTTCGAGTCGTGTTCGAGCTCGAAAATACTCTGCTCGTGAAGCTCGCGAGCCATATCGAGCTTCAACTAAATTACTCTTTTACCCTATCATATACATACATTTACTTAATATTCATACAAATTGAGTGGAGCCGAGCTTGATATACCGAGTATTCATCAAGTTTGAGCCTTAAATGTGAAAATAATCGAGCTCGAGTTTTATATGACGAGTCGAGCTCGAGCTTGAAATATAAAGCTCGACCGAGTTCGATTCGAGTTTCGAGCTCGCATTTTAGAATTCGAGTTGAGCTTGAGCTTGGCAGTACTCGGCTCGACTCGACTCGTTTACACCCCTAGTCATGACAAGGGGGGGGGGGGGGCGACGACAAAAAGGGTGGAAATGGCGCGCTATATTGGAGGTGGTATTGTTGAAATTTGGTGGTGTGTATTTGTCGAGGTGGGTGCCGGGGTGGTTAATGTGATTGGTTGAAGTATTTTTTGAATGGTGTGGGGGGATTAGGGAATGGGTTGATTAGGGTTTTGCGGAGGCTGCGGGATTGTCGAGAGGGGGGATAGCCGAGGAACGATATGGGAGCTCGGTGATGGAATGATGGTATTCGGGGGTTTAGAGTGAGATGGGGTGATTGTTTGATGGGATGTGGTGTGCGGGGATGAGGTGGTGATTTGATGATGAGGAATTAAGTGGGGATGTGAATGGGGAGGGGAGTAAGATAGATGGGGGGAATGCGGAATGGTTATTGAATCTGGGTGGAGTGACCGGTCGGATTTTTAAAAAAAGCGTGAGTGTTGGGGATTGGGGGGGAGAAGAGGATAAGGATTGAGTGATAGGATGATTGATTCGAAAATTTAGGGGAGAGAATATTCCAAGACGAGAAATTTGTAGTGGGGAGTGGATTGTGGGAAGGAATCAAAGGGGGTGGGTTGTTGTCGAGAATGTTGGGAGGTTTCTTGCGATGTTGTTTTTTGAATGGGTGGGGCATGAGGGGATGGCTTATGATATCTTAGGATTTGGAAATTGATAATATGAGGAAAGGAAAGTGATGAAATAGTTTTGCTGATTTGGTTTGATGCGGGTACTAGGCGCGGAGGTTTGATTCTGGTGAAAGATGTGAAATTATTGGGGGGTGAAAGAACGGGAGATTTGTTGCGGGTGGCGAATGAGTGAGGGTGGAGGTTGGGCGTGAGGGGTGGAGTGAATTAGTCGGAATGGGGGGTTTAGATTATTGATATTTTTTAAGGATCGGCTTGGGAGGAAATTGGGAGTGGGTGAAATTTGGAGATGTGGAACTCAAGTGGGGGATGGAATGTCTTTTATTTGGGGGAGGGGGGTATTGTGGGAATTATTGGTGGGGGTTTTTGTGATTGTTTTGTGAGGAGGGTGTAAGGGGGTTGAAGAAAGGAAAAAGAAAATTTGTTGAGAGGGATTCTGGTGGGATGTGAAGGGGAGATGGAGGATTCTCTAAGGGAATTGATCTTGTGGATGGATGGGGGGGTTGGGTGAGGGCGATAGATTGGGGCGTTGGTCGGGTCATGGGTAGAGTTTTGGTGGAACTTGAATGGAAGTTTTAAAAGGTGAGATCCAGGGTGGTTGGTGGTGAGGGGCCGTTCCTCCGGAAAGAGACGTGGAGATGGGGATTGATGGATTGTAGTGATTCTGAGATTAGGGGATTGGTGGTGGTGGGGGGGTTGGGTACGGTCGCTTGGTGAATGGGATTGTGTAATGGAGCCTGAGATGATGTATTGATGAATGTGTGATGATATTGGAGAAGATTGAGGAGGGATCGTAGGAGATGGAATATCTGTTGGGGGGTCAAAGGGTTTTATGGTAATCGGGAGAGATTTTAGGAATAGGGATTATTGGGTGGTGTTGGTGTGTTTGCTCGGAAAGAACGGGGAGGGAGGGTGGAAATGGCGTATAAGGAGGTGATGTTGGTGGGTATGTTGCGATTTGAGGTTTGTGTGTGTTTTAGTAAAGGTATGAAGAAGGAAGATGAAGAAGATGAATGAGGAAGATAAAAAAAAGCCAAATTAACCGGCACAGTCGGTAACAAGGTCGTGCCATGTCAACAAACATATAATACTCATTTCGAAGAAAAGCGAGAAGTGGAATTGAAGAGTTGCAACTTAACTCTTTGGCTGAGATTTCTCGGATGACTACTCTCGTGCCTTGCGAAGATCGTTACGTTTGGACGTTAGAAAGTGATGGGGTCTTTTCGGTGGCTTCAATTCGAAAGGAGATTGATGGGAATCGATTTCAGGATGTTAGTTTGCCGACTAGGTGGGTTAAATCCGTGCCAATCAAGGTGAATATCATAGCTTGGAAAGTCAAATCTAACGCGCTCCCAACGCGTTTTAATATCTCTCGTCGTGGAATGGATATTGATTCGATTGTTTGTCCCATTTGTAATGCCGGTGTGGAATCGACAAACCATATTTTCTTTCAATGCGTTGTAGTGAGACAGATTATGCGTAAGATATCTTCTTGGTGGAATATCGACTATTCGGATGTGAATTCTTACGAGGAATGGCGAGTTTGGTTGGTTTCTATTCGGATTCAATCCAAACTCAAAGGCGTTCTTGAGGGTGTATACTATGGTTTGTGGTGGTATATGTGGAACTTTCGCAACAAGCTTCTGTTTGATAAGAAGATCCCTGAAAAGGCGCTGATATTTGATAATTTAGTTTCTAGTTCTTTTTATTGGTGTAAATTCAGATGTAAAGCGTCGTTCAAGTGGGACGATTGGCTTAAGAACCCTTATATTGTTCTTGTTTGATCTAGCTCCTTGCTAGTGTTTTAATAAATCGCCGTTCAAAAAAAAAAAACGTGATTGCCCGCGCGATGCTGCAGGGCGTTAATTTTTTTTTTGCTGGTTTATTTTCTCGGTCTCATGTTTAATATTTAACTACTTCGAAACCAACTGTATGTACAAAACTCGTTAATGCCACCAAACATAAAACATAGTTACTCCATCCGCCTTTTTTTTATTGTTCCAATATTTCATTTTTGGGAATTTTGTACAAATTTAATTGTACAAATTTACTATAAAATAGATAGAAAGTTTTGGATTCAAGTTTAACTATATTACCCTTGTTTTTAAAAATTAGATTATTATACGGGGATAACTTTAAAAGAAGACTTTAAATTAATTAGCTAAGGTAAAAAACAAACTTCTGTCATTCTTGCCAAAAAAAAGTGAGAAAAAAGAGAATGCTGTCTAATGCACTTTCTTAAAATGTGGTATTTTTGTCGGTTGGGGCAACAATAATTTTTGGGAGGGGTAGGGGAATAGTTATATAAACCACAAAATTAATTAAACCAAGTTTGGAGAAGTGTTTGGTCAAGGTCACTCTAACATGAATTTTTCACAAAAAAATGTAAAAATACAGTTTAGAAACTTTATGGTTTTAGTGAATTGATATAAAAGTTTGTGAGGTACCAAAATTGGGGATACAGATCTCAAAATTAGTTTTACATTTTATGTTTTCCTCTAATGAAAAAAACTTAACACGGGGGACCACCATGAGAGGGTTATAACAAAAAAAGAGATATTTTGTAAATTGGAATCTTCTAGATACTTAAAAAATACGGGAATAAAAATGGGACGGAAGAAAGAGAACAAAGTTTTACCAAAAGAGCTTTTCGACAAATGAATATGTTTAGTGTATGACAACTTGTCAATTCATGGATATTACAAGCAGCGGGCGAGATTGATGATATTTGGGTTTTGCGCTTTATGGGCTATGCGACGATTTTGCATTTTACCAAAAATCCAAAAGTGCGGGTTCGGATGCAGAACTTTATGGGCTTAATTTTGCAATCTATGCCAACAGTAAGGTCCTATGCGCGATTTGATTAAGTTTTAGTGCCTGGCACATGCATCTTGTGAAAAGGTTTTTAACGGTTTTTGAATGCACTCATTTATGCGCCATGATTGGACCTCAAGTTACTTTATGCGCCTCGGCATAAGTTTTATGATGCATCTTTGTGAAAATTAGTTATTGCGTTTGATGATCTCTTATGATCCATAAATTTGTGTGCATTGAATTTGCATTGTGAACCTTTTTATGCACTGATGGCATATAAAAAAACTTTTTTAACTTGTGTTTTCAAATTTTTTTTTGTTTTTTTTTTTTTTTTTTTGGCCCGGGGGTGGGCATCGGTTTTTTTTTTTCTTCGACTTGGTTGCAACATGGGCGTAGTGTTTTCTTTGAGTGATATTTTCATGAAAAAGGAAAGAAAAAAAAAAAAAATTATGATAAAACCTTATGCGCCGATGTTGTATAGCAAATGTGGCCTGTAATGATAAAGCTTGTGTGCCATGTATGCACAAGGAGTTTCTTGGGTGGTTGTGAATAAAAATGAAAAGAAAAAATAAAGGTTTTGATGGTTTTAAAAATGGAGTAGTAGGGGCTTGTTTGGTAATTTAATTTTATTTTTTAAAACAATAAAAAAATTATTGAAAAAAAAGACATCAGTAGAAAGGATTTTTTTTCTTATCTTAACTGATTTTCTTAAAAAAAAGTTAAAGTTAAAGTCTAAATACCCTTCTTTAAATTATTCCCATACTTTTAATCAAAAAATCTAAATTAAAAAACTCATGAAAAACCTTAAAATGGTATAATTTAATACACTTTTTATTCCAGAAAAAACCACACATAACAAATTTGTTTTGGAGGAGGGTTATATTATGAAAAACCTTCATTTTTGGGGATTACTGGGGGACCAAATGTTTCCACCCATCTCATCCATAAATAAAGATTAAGGGTTGAGATTCAAAAATCCAAACTTAATTACCCAAAAAGAAAAAATAAAAACATAAAAACAAAAGCGGAGGGGTTATGTTGTCATTTTAAAATCCCTCAACAAATAATTATTCCACACTCCAATCACTCACCTCGTCTTTTTTCGATACTAATCGATCTCCCTCTCCCTCTCTCTCTCAACCTACCACATTAAAAAACACATACAAAACACATAGGTTTTTACCAAATTCAAGGATTTGTTTCGGACAATCTTTGAGCGATTTTCTCTTCTTCAGTTCATTAACATCAAGGTAAAAGTTCATCCCGATCTGTTTTTTTTTATTTTTTTGCTTATTTGGATGTGGGAAATTACAAGTATAATTTAGTTATCCTTTTTTAGCTTATTTTGAACGAATTATGGTGTATTCTTCTTGTGATTGATAAGCTAACTTATAGGTGAATTTGATGTGAATAAAAACTTATGAATTTATAAAAACATTTGAATTTATTATGTTGAATTTATAGCTGATACTTATTAGGCTTATTTTTTTATTGAATTATTTTAGGTTTTTTTTTTATGGGCTTAATTACGATGAAACAGAAAATGTTGGCATTGTTAGTGAAAAATTTTCAATATGTTTTTAAGTTGCCTGAAAAAAAAACTGTATAAAAAAATCTGGAACTGTATTCCAATATGATATATAAGCTAGGTCTTTTAAGCATTGTATACTATTTCTATATTGTAATAATGTGCTTGAAAATAAAATACAAGCAGTTTGTGATCTCCTGGTGAGTACTAAAAAGTTAGTTTTGTGTATAATATCATATATGAAAATATGCTTGAAAGTCAATTTTTTTAACACTATAATATATCATATATGATAATGTGCTTGAAACTTAAATACAAATAACTTTGTCTTCTGGTGAGTAATTAAAAGTTAGTTGTGTGCCTAATATCATATATAGTAATCTACTTGAAAGTTAACTTCTTTAACTATTTATTATATCATATATGATAATGTGCTTGAAAGTTAAATCAAATCTTTTTATTTGTGTAGAGAAGACTGTTTTCAAGACATCTTAAACGCCGCAAGCATCCAAAGGCCCAAGAAGCTCAATGAAGAAGCTCATGAATTTTCATTTCACGGTCAAAATGTATTCTTCGTTTTTCTCTTGTAATCTCCGTATGGAGTTTTGACGTCTACAAACGATTATTGTAAACCATTGAAAACTGGTACAATGTCTTGCAATAATGGATTAACTTTCTTGGTTCTATGTCCCCATGTTATATGTTGAAATGAAAATGGTGAAACATTTGAGGATGTGATTTTTAATATTATGTCTGTTTTGTTAAAGTTTTATTGCACATTCATAATCTCACTTCCAATAAAAAAGTATTAGAACAGGAACACATGTTATCATTATTTAAACATCAAGTATGATAGTTGATAATTTAGTTTCTAGTTCTTTTTATTGGTGTAAATTCAGATGTAAAGCGTCGTTCAAGTGGGACGATTGGCTTAAGAACCCTTATATTGTTCTTGTCTGATCTAGCTCCTTGCTAGTGTTTTAAATAATCGCCGTTAAAAAAAAAGGTTGATAAATCAGTAATGATCATGTTAAATCATATGTGATTTACGAAAGAAATCACATATGATACTTTGTTACCAAATTGTAAAATACAAATATCACATATGATAATTCAAATATAAAAGAATCTGATGTAAAATCATATATGATTTCCTAGAATATCACATATGATATATAATAGAATCGCATTCATGTAAGATCAAAAATAACAAAATTTAAGTGAAAAAAGACTTATAACACTTGTTCTTATAACAATCAAACATAAAAGAGTATTTTTTTAAACAACAATTTATTCTTGAACAACAACTTAATGTTGAACCACGATTTGTTCTTGATCTTCAAACCTCTTAAGGCACCTACTCTTGTTGTGATCAAAACTTTCACATAATGAACAAGCATTCATGTTCTTCAATCTTGAAAATATAAAATGAATATAAAAGAATAAGTAAACTATTTTTTTGGAAAAATAAAATATCATATATGATAATCACATGCCATATATATAACAAAGCAATATCATATATGATATACGTATGAAAAGTATCATATATGATATATATATATGATATATCAAACACGTAAACCAAAAGCTACTTAAACTGCTTATTGCTAACTGATAAGCTAAATGCACCTTAATTCAGCTTATATGAACAAATTAATCTAATAGAGCTTATTCAGAACATAAAAAAGCTAATAATAAAGCTTATTAATACTAGAAACATAAATAAGCTAACAAGATAGCTTATAATTTATCAAAATAAGCTAGCTTATAATTCAGCAAAATAAATCCAGATGATGATGATTAATAAACTTATTTACATAGATCATCTAATAAGGTAGCTTATCTCTAGCAACAATTAATTCAAATCATTTGTTCAAATAAACTAAATTATAAGCTCATAAATTTAAATGATAATAAATTAATAAGCTTATTCACATCAGATAAACTAAAATAAGAACATATCTGATGAATCTAACCTTATGTTAATCAATTGAAGAAGGAGATAATCGATCAAAGATTGATCGATTTTTTTTGTTAATCGATCGATTCTTTGTGGATCGGTGTAGAGAGAGAAAAAAAAGAGAAAAATAGGTGGTGCCGGAAAAAATACACATTATGTGTGTGTATTATGAGGTGTTTATGAAAAAAAAAATATTGTACAAAAATACCCTTTAGTGTAAATATATAATTTAATCTCAACCATTGGATTAGATAAAGATGGAGGGTGAGGATGAGTCCCTCGGTATCCAAGAAAACTTTGGTATCCAAATGAACCTAAATCATTGTTTTGTCAACTTAAAAACATGAAAATTTACGTGACTATTAATTCATACACTCACAGTTCATACAATTTATTTAGTGGTAAGATTTTGTTTTGTCAACTAACAAATAATATATTGAATATTTTCCAAATAATTATCTTAATTTTTAAAAACATCATAACTTTTTTGTTATTTTTGTGGTATTTCATATTCACTAGACGAGTATCATGCAATGACATGCATAAAAACGAGATTTTATAATAAGAAATAGTTATAGTGATATTTTGATTAAGTGTTTTATATAATATTTTGTGTAAACAAGATATCACTATAAATATATGGCTTATGATATATGTACCCCCCTAAATCACCATTTGTACCCCCCGGGTTTTTTCCGGTTTTTTTTTGTATTTTATTTTTTTTGTATTTTTATAATTTTGTATATGCTATAAAACTGTGACACGGAAAAAACGGAACGAAAAATATAAAGTTTAACAGGTCAAAAGTATGAAACTGTCAAAAATTACGAAACAGAAACTGATAAAAAACTGCGTTGCACTGTAAAAAGGCGGGTATTACTGGTATAGTACAGAAAATATAAATATATTGAAGAAATTTATAGTTTAAATATATTTATATTTATCCTACTTTGAGCTACCATTTTCTATGCCATCTTTTATAGCTACAGATGATGACCCTTCTACTATTCAAGTTGCTACCAGTGTTCTTCTCACTGGCCTGCGCTGAGTTTCATTTTTTTCTCTTTCGCATCTCCTTCGTCGCCGGCTTAAGCGCGCTAAAAACAACTGGATCATCCGTCTTTTCTTCTTTTGCTTTACAGGAATTCCTTCTATTTTTGAATTATCTTACATGTGCCCCTTAAGTCTTAAGGTGCCTGCTACATATATACTACTACTTACTAGTTGTTAAAATAGTGTATCAACCAATAAACAGGATGAATCATGGTCAATTGGGTGATAAACTACTTTGGGGTATCTGCATTTTGCTGACGTGCAATGGTATTATTTTGGGGTGTTGACAATGTCATACAGGCAAAAAGTTTACTCATTTTGAGACTAATATTGACATTTACGTTTATATCGTATTGTATTTGATTAAGTTAAGTTTATCGAATTTTGACACCATAAAAAAACATTGTGTAGAATTAACCTTAACAGCATCCGAATGGGGTTTATATGGCATGTTCCATAGTGATATGGGGCTTATGTGTAGTTTAACGGTAAGAACCACCATTGGAGCGCTGGAGTTTAAGAATGAAGGGAAAAAACAACTTTGATTTGTAATTCCAACTAAGGAAAAAAACAATTGTGTGATCCAGTTTTACAGTTAAACCAAATATATCATGCTTTAAAAAGTTAATGGTGGTGTTTATAGACTTGATCAAATTCATAGCAATAGGAGATTAAGTTTATAAAATATGACATGTCCATGATAAAGTCGATAGGAGTCATTCATGCTATAACTTAACCTTTTTCAAGCAGCTTATCAAGTTACTGCATTACCAAAACCAAAACCAAAATGCATTAAGGTGGTGGTTGGGCTTGCATATTTTTGGCTTCTGTTTATAGCTTATAAGCATTTTGTACCTACCGATGTGCTTATGTAAAAGTGCTTAACAATCCGGACACTTAAAAGATGATCATTTTTTTTAATCCCGGAAAATGGAATTAGCCAATAAGCACTTCAAATATGCAATCCCAAATACACTCTAAACCATCTACACTATTTTGGATAGAGTGCTTATTACGTTATTTTAGGTTAGAATCTACTTTCTCAGAAAGCTGGTCTGAAGGTGCTTTTTGTACAAGCGGTTTTCCCTTATAACACTGACCAACATAAAACACAAAACCATCTTTTTAATGCCTCAGTTGGGACACGATTAAGTAAAATGTAGAGGCCTAAATTGGTATTAATGGTAAATGTCTCCGAATAACTTATGTGCAGTAATTAGCACGATGATTGAAAAAAACAATCGGAATTTTGTGTATTGGATCAGCAATTTAGGTCAACAGGAGCTAAAAAGACATTGAAGGAAGAAGCACTTGAGAGTTTGAAAGCAATGACCCCTGTTGATAGAAATGCTCCTCCATCGGCTCTTCAGGCGTTGCTAGGAGGTTTATCTGCTGGAGTTATTGCACTTATACTTTATAAATTCACCACCACCATTGAAGCTTCTCTGAATCGCCAAACCATTTCAGATAATTTCTCGGTACGTGTTTTTATACATTAGACTTTTCACCACTTCACAATTCTGAAAATGGGCTAATTTGGATGATAATGAATTGGCCTTTGTGTTGTATCTGCTAGATTGAGCTCTCAACTATAAATTGACGACTTTTACAATTAAGAAACAGTCATTATTCTAGGTTCTGTGCTTGAGAAGTATTTTGGCATCATAGACGTAGTATTCAATATGTATTTTATGTTTATGGACACTATCGTGAGCATTACATTTTTAAAACATTACTAGTAGTAAGCAGGGATGGATCTAGAAGGAGATTAGGATATACCCTTGCACACCCCTTAACAAATTTGTAACTTTTTGTAGTGTTTAAATAAATCACCCTGCCTAGGCGGGATTGGGTTGCGTTGTTGTTGTGATAAACAAATTACCAAAACTTATCTTTACGGTAATACGTGTCTGAATTATGATTTTGTAAATGGTAGTGAACACAGTGCTTAAAGGTTAACACCCCAAGTCCCAACTCCTACAAATTTTGATAATAAAACTTGTTTATCTTTTGATTTGCAGGTGCGACAAATCACAATAACAATAAGGTAAGTCTAATTTTATCCACAGTCAAGTTCCTATTTTATATATGCCTGTGAGACCTGACCTTCAAGATGACTAGAGTGCTGAGAAAACCTTTGCATTTTTTTTTCTTGTAGAACTATTATAAACGGGATATGCTACCTTGCCACATTTGTTTTTGGCATCAACGCTGTAGGGTTAGTACTCTACTCGGGTCAGCTTGGTTTTAACTCAATAATGGGTGAGTCTTCAAGCGACATAAACCTGAACAATGATGAAACACAAGTCAGCTCTACTGACTCTGAAACAAACATCAGTGATGGAGATCAAGATTCAAATAACAAGCAACAGTAGCATAGATGAGAAAGGGGACTGTAGAAAACAGGTTTCAGTGTTGTGAATCCTTTTTGTAGTATACTGACTATACTATGATATCATCGTAATATAATACATATCATTCATTTTTCTGGCTCCGCCCTGGCATTACTCATCAGATTATTGTGTGGTAATAATGTGATTTTGATCTAGGAATCATAGAAGTTTGGGTTGAATGCAAGACTTGTGAAGACTGGTTATTTGTTCGTGTTTTACATCAACCAAATAGGGTCTATCCTTATGCATAGAGTGATTGTGAAACGATTATCTTGTGGAAATGTGGAAAGAATACAAAACGAACACTAAACTTTATAGGAACGAATGATCATAAAAAATGCTTCCAGATTATTGAATTATGCAATATTATCTTAAAGGTTTGTGAAACCTCTTGAGTAATGCTAATGGACTTCTGGTTGTCAAAAGAACTAGTATTGAAATTGCTTCATTTAAGCATACCTGGCTTAAAGGTTTGTGAAACAAAAGAGATCATTATGCATCACCACTTTTACATAACCATGTGTCTTTGATGCCATAAACCATACAAATCGACCAATTTTTTTAGCAAAGTCGCAGAAATTTCAAGTTTGGGTGTCCATTTATTTGGCAAACGAATCGTCAGGTCTTTTCAGAAGTCATCAGATTAATATGTTAACCAAAGAAGTAATCTCACATTCATAATAACAATGACAACAATAATCCAAGTTACAATTCAAGAAAAAAAAACATCATTACATACTTATACTATCTCCTTCCCTAGCTTAACTCCAAAGTTGTACATTACCGCTACCAAATGCCACTAAACAATACTCATAAAAAACAATGTACAACCATCCAAAGAACTAACTCAAAACCCTAACCTAGCCGAGCCAAAACCAAACGAGGCTCGGCTAAGCCGATCCAACTTCCTATTTTCCCACACACAACTCTCTGGTAACAGCTTAGCCGCAGCTGTTTTCATCGGCTCAGACTTACACCTAGTCAGAACAAACGGCTCATACCCAACTGCATCCGCTAGCTTCTGCCCTAACACCGTTGCCATTGACGGCGCAACCGGCAAAGAACATGATGACCTTGCCGGCTGCGGTAACGCTGCAGGAAAACCACCGTCAGCCACCCTTAAAATATCATTAATAGTAGTGAAACCACCACTATTTGACTCAATTTCTGCTGCTGTCAATGTTGGTGGCGCCGGCGCTGGAGGTGGTTTTTTCCGGCTAGGATTTCGTCGAATGAAATCTTGACTACAAACCCATGTTTCTTTTGATACTTCCATTGATAACTTGGGTTCATACATCATCATAAGTAAACATTCTGGCAATGTTTTCTCGGGTTTTTTCACTTCTTTTGCATCGCTTTCTATCTCGACAACTTCATTATTGGATTCTTTTGGGTCTTCCATACTTTTTTCTTCATGGGTTTGTTGACTTTCATAATCTTGATTCACAATTTCTTGAAATAATGAGTCAAGATACAAACTTTCTTCTTCTATTGGCTCTTTTTCTTGATCTAGGGCTTGACCCATATCACTTTTTTGCACATTTTCTTGATTTTGACCTTGACCCATATCATATTTTTCCGCATTTGCTAGCTTTTGACTTTCACCCATATCATCTTTCTGCATACTTTCTTGATCTTCATTTTGACCCATATCATCTTTTTGCATATTTTCTTGATTTTCATTTTGACCCATATAATCTTTTTGCATATTTTCTTGATCTTCATTTTGACCCATATCATCTTTTTGCATATTTTCTTGATCTTCATTTTGACCCATATCATCTTTTTGCACATTTTCTTGATCTTGATCCAAAATCATAACTCTATGTTCCACATTATCATAATAATCTAGACCCACCTCAGCTGGTTGCACATTTTCTTGATTTAGATCTTGACCCACCTCATATTTTTGCACATTATCACAATCTTGATCTTGACCCACTTCATTTTGTTGCACATTATAACAATCTTGATAATCATTAGCTTCATCATCTTGATCCAAGACCATAACTTTATTATGTTCCACAGTTTCAAGATCTCTGATTTCATCCTCATTATCATTACCATTACCAATAGCATCTTCAAATTCATCTTCTTCAACATCATTACCAGCACCACCAACACTAGGCTCCCAAGATCTATTATTCAAAGCCTCAATCATAACAGGATCAGATCTACATCTCATCAACAACAAAGCATTCTTAGGTGGCACACAAATACTAACTCTAGCTCCATCTTTAACACCTTCAACTCTATCATTCACAATCTCTAAATCCTCAAACACATGCCTTCTTTTCCTAACAACACATTCATCCTCATAACCATCATCTTCTTCACAATCTCCAACTACCATTTCGATATCTCTTTCGCCACCTTCAACTGCCACTAACCACCTAGCAAAAACAGCACCACAGCTCCCTTGACCATTACTATCTTCACTACTAACTACCATTTTTTCCTTATTATTACTATCTCTATCAGTTCTACAAGGAAACAAGCAGCTAAACTCAGAACCAAAAGCCCTCAAAGCATCACAAACAGTCACTGGAAAATGCACCCAGCTTCTCGAACACTCTGGATTTTGATTCTGATTACAGATTTGAGTACCCTTTTGGCCAATGTTCAAACTTTGGTTAAAACTAGAACTATTTGAGTCAAGTTTTTTAAAACTGATTTCACCTGTGCTGCGTCTTCTTGATAAAGCTTTTTGGTGTTGTTTTTTCTTGGATTTAACTCTGACTTGACCAATGCAGGTGACTTTAGGTGAAGATGGTTCTTGTTGTTGTTGGTTTTCAAATGTGCCTCTTTTTTTGGCGGGAAACATGGCTGGAGATGCGCCTCCTTTTTTTATGCTGCCACTGTTTCTGAGTTTGCGGCTGAGTGAAGTTGTGAGTGAGTTTGAGTTGTTGGATCTGCCTGGGCTTAATATTGATTTTGATGTGATCTTCATATTTTTTTAGTACACTACAAGTTATAGTACTTATAGTACTCTATATGTATATGTATTTTATGGTGGTTGAGTGGAGTGCATTGGTGGTTTATGGTGGTGGAGAGTGTGGTATGAGAGTGTAATGGTGAGTGATGAAATGAAAGATTGTGTTTGTGGAGTAAAGGGTTAAGGGTTATAGACTAGGTATTGTGAAATTACTATGTTGGCCTTGTGTTTTGGGTGTTGTTTTTTGTGTCCTAGCTGGCTTATTTATATTGTATCTATGTCAGACAAAATAATTGGCAATGGGTAACATGGGTGAAATATTTTGTTAATCATGGGAATGGACTGGTAGTAATCAATAGGTTTTGTTTTCTTTAAACTAGTGATTAACGTACAGGAGCTTCGTATTTAGACTAATAAAATTATAATGCTTGTACATTAGAAATTTTTTCATGTGTTTTGATTTAGAGAGTTGTTATTGGTATCTCTAAATGGATTATGACAATTTATATTTTATTTCGGTTTTTCTAACTTGTTCTTTATGGTCATAAGTTAAAAAGGGTTTTACAGTTTGTGTGTCACTCTTTGAATGGCAGTCATTCAGTGATCCACATATCAGGCCTCATAACCAGTGCCGTCTTTGAAGGTGTGCAAGATGGGCGACCGCACATGACCTCAAAAATTTTAGAGGCCCCAAAATTTGTCTTCATAATAATATGTTAAACGTTTAGATAACTAATTTGCATTATATCTTATAAACAATGACATTTTATATATAACATTTTTTCTCGAAATGTCTCATTATGTAATTTCGTTCAGGGGCCTCAATAATTTCATAAATTTAGAGACAGTCCTGCTCATAACCACTGATTGACCATTCAGAAGATGACATGCAGTCGGTAAGACTCTCTTTAATATGTACCCCTGAGACACAAGTTAAAAAAAATACATCTTATTTTTACCTACTCTGTTAACATGTTATAAAATAATAAGTGTGGTTTAAGCTAAACTAGGCAATTCATGTTGAGGGGGTGTTTATACTAACTTCACAAAGTTCTTTTAGTGTTGGTGTGTTATGTTTTCAGGTTTTATCTAGTCAGGGGGGCTTAGAGTAAAGATTCAAAGAGTCCAATGACTGAAGATGTACTCATCTCAAAGTTGAAGGATAAAAGTGCATGAGTAAAAGATATCAAGAAACCTAGCTATAATAACTAATGTAGTTTTTGGTATGTTGTAATTAAAGCTTGTTACGATTGAATTAAAAAATCTTGTTTCTTTACAATTATACATTGTAATGATTCGTTACAAGAAATGACTCATTACACCAAAACTATCATTTTCATTCCTTAGAGGTCTCTTCATTTTTTTTCATTACGTCTTGTAATAGAATCAAAACTACATAAAAGTCCACCATTAACTAACCACATTAAATAAATTTCATATCAACAATGGCAATTTAGTCTTTTTCTTATCGATTACATTTCGTCCTATTATACAACCAAACATTATTAATAATGGTAATGAATCATTACATTACATCATTTATTTCATTACGTCGTTTATTTCATTCATTTGATATTTCATTTTGCCCTACCAAATGAACCCTAAGAGTTAAGACTGATAGTAATCCGACCAAACAAAGTGACCAAACCATATTGTCATATCAACGTCAACTCATCTTTTTCTCTTAGACCAAACGCCCGTGATGCAACCGGACAAGTGACCAAACACTTTTAAAAAAAATTCATTATTTAAATTAAAACATTACAATAACTAAAATAAAATTAAAAACAATACAAACTAGAATATAAAATTTTATTACTTCAAATCATGGGTTTTTTTAAGGATATTTATAATGAAGCCAAATGAAACGAAGAACGGAGATAATTTCCTCCCTCATTTCATTTGGTTTCATAAAAATTTCCTCCAAAAAACCCCGTGTGATAAAATTACAATACATAAAAAATACGACAAAAATACAAATTACGATACGATACGAAAATACAAATCGTCCTATTTCATTTCTGTGTGCATCTAACGGGTTTTATGGCTGATATTATATTGTATTTATGACACACAATTTCACAACGTTTTCTTAACCTCGGAATCTTTCCAGGCTTCATCGTCCAAAAATTTATCAATCAAAGCACGTCTTTCTAGCGAAATGTCTTTGCATTCCGCGTATTGTTTCCTCAAATCTTCTTTTGCCTCCCTTTCTTGCCCAAACAGCGTGATTACGCCCATAATAGCTTCTTGACGAGCCGCATCATCTTCGTCACATTGTTTCTGAACATATGCTTTCAATTCTTCGACGGTGTGAGAGATGAGAACAAAGCATAATATGATATGTTCAAACTAAGTTTTTTTTGAAATGAAGTAGTGTGTTTTGAAATGAGTATATAGGGGTATGTTTATAGAAAAAGGGGTAATTTAAATTATTTATGTGAAAAACTAGAAGAGGGGTTGAATAGCTTTACCGATAATAATTGATGTTTCAAAATTATTATATTGAGTTTATGTAAAGTTAATGATATTGATTTGATCTACGTAATAAGAGATAAATAATAAGTACAAGATAGAGTTAGAAGAGATAGAACCGTGGCACAAGTATTTATAGTGGTTCGGCTACAAGGACACCTTCCTTGCCCTACTCCACTCCCCGAGTTCCCAACTCGAGAGTTCGTAAATACTAGTCCACAATCTCCTTGTACGGCGGAGAAGACTCACAGCGTTGCTTACACTTTTTCCGGTACAAAGCTAGATACCGAGTTCTAACAAAGGTAGACCTAACCTTACGTCGCTTACACTTTTTTCGGTACAAAGCTAGATACCGAGTTCTAACAAAGGTAGAATCAACCTTACGCCGCTTACATTTTTTTGGGTACAAAGCTAAATACCGGGTCCTAACAAAGGTATAACCGACCCAATGTTATCAACTCTTTTTACAAGAATGAAGGATGAAAGTACAATGAATGAATGAAGTATAAGAATCAACAAAATGATCTTGATATGACGGTGGAGACTAGCAACAAGATAACTTGAGCTTGATCGTCTCGTATGCAATATTGGTAATTTCTTCTAATAAGAGAATTACCTACAAATGAGAAATGAAACTATGCTAGATCTGAAAATAAGATAGATATATGTAAGAGAATTCGGTGAGTAAAACATGAGAAATGACTTGCTATTTATAGGCAAAATTTGCTACTGTTCACCGGTTTCGGCGGGTCCTTTCTAAAAAGGAACCGGCGAGTGTATCCAGAGGGTTCCAGATATTTGACAGTGGTCACTGGTAATGTAAATCCGGATTTGGTTCCCAAATCTCTCAAAATCTGTGTAAAACTTGTAAGAACTTGTGTAATCTTGTAAATGTTAATTAAGATATGGAAAGAACATAGAAGAATGTCATGCATGAGAAAAAGTTAATATAATATATTTTGGAAAATAAAAGTATGAGTAACTTTGTGTTACTTGTACAAAATGTAAGTTTTGATGTATGATAGATATAATAAGTTAGAAAGACTATTTGTTTAAAACTTGCGTGTTTTATTTTCTACTTCTAATAATTATATGATAGTTATCGACAAAAACACAAAAGGATCATAAAATAAAAAGTTTTTTAAATGCTTATTTGTATTAACAATCTCTCTCTTTTTGTTGATGACATAACATCAAATTATTGGAAGTAAAAAATAAAATGTGTATAAGTTTTAGATTGGAGTCTTTTACTTCCTTCTCCCCTTTTGTCAAAACAAAAAGAGCGTCAAAGGAAAACTAACAAGAAGAGCAGTGTAATGAATCAAATGCAATAATTAAAAACATTATGCAAGGAAAGTAATATGTATGATAATTGATCCAAAAAGAAATCGAGTGCTAATGCTACCCCTTTGACGAAAAAAGAAAAACCTTAAATGAGATTGTCGAGAAATCCAAATGGATTTGGTGCTACAAAAGAAAATGTTAGTGATAAATAACAAAAATATAAGCTCCCCTTGCTTTGAGAGTACCGACAAACGAATATTTCAAATAAAGATGGATAATGAGCACCACGATTTACCCGGATCAGTCATAACCCTGTCAAAGGGTTACGCCCTTCGTTATCGAAGGATCCGTTCCTGGGAAGAAAAGTATCAAACTTTTATTTAATATTGAGGTAGTTTAACACATATAGATACAATAAAGAATATGAATGCACAAAGACGAGGCACAAAATAACAAAGACACTTAGTGACCATAAAAACCTTGTAATCAATAAAAAATATTTTAGTGACTTTGTGTCAGACTCACAAATAGTTAAAAATAAAACAGTGAATGTTCTTCTAAAACTATAAGACTAAAATTAAAAACAAAATACAATATTATAATCTTCACCAAACGTACTATGGAAAGTTTTGCTCGGTAAGAGTAGTAAGACGTTCGAGGATTGATTGAGAATGAATCTCATTTCATCACGAAGATCATATAACGATCACTGGGTTCATTGGCAATGCTCACAAAATGTCTCATGAGCGAGTGGCAGAAAAATATCATTTTACCACATTGGTTGAGAGAATGGCGGAAGTTGTGGTGGAAGAGGTGGTAAAGGCGGTTCCATCTCTATCACATCGAGGAGCGGTGGTGGTTGACTAGCTAAACGTTCGATAGAGTCAACCGTGGGTTGAGGAAGAGGAGGATTGGCGGTCCTAGGTGGGAGATATTCAAGTGATTCAAAGAAAGATATGATATGTGGGATGTGTTAAGATAAGAGCTCAACAGACTCTAGCTAGATGCAATAAGATGATTGCTTGGATGGTTAGTAAGCCAAAGTGGGCAATAGAGTTGTTGGTGAGCGTCAAAGAGGTATAGAAGGTGTGGCGTTTGATAGTCCCTACGGGAGAGATACGTTAGAAATAGGAAGAATTAGATGGTGGATTGACAAGACAACAAGCGCGAACACTAATCCGAGCCGTTCTCTTGAGAGATTTGTTTTCTTTCTTGTCATTAGTGGATTTTGGCATTGTGATGATCAAGGTATGGCTAAAAGTTGGTGATGGAGATGCAATGGAGAAGATGGTTATTTATAGAGAGAGTCATCCATATAATTTAATGCAATATCTACTAATTTTGGCAAAATCCAATGATTAGATATGGAGTTAATGCACAAAATGTCAACCTCTACTGTCTAGAACCTGGAAATAGGTTGATAAAGGAGGGAAAATAGAGAATTTGAAGTTTAAAATTCGTATAGAAAACTTACTGATTACCCGGATCAGCCGGAACCCTTTCAAAAGGGTTTCGCCCTTCATTATAGAAGGGATCCGGGTGTCTGATGAAAAGAAAGGAAGAAGAATCAATTAAAGGTGAAACATGAAAAGAAATTTTTAAAGTCTTATATACTCTAACAATATAGATGATCTCAAATTAATTTAAAAGGAAAAATTCTAGTGTGTGTCTATATGCAAACAATGTGGAGGTGCAGTTATCTCGACTCAAAAGGAAAAATAAAACCCAGCGAGCTCCTTAATTTAATGTTGCTTTGGTTGAATGTACCCGAAAATACATATTGATAATGTATTCCCTATAGCACTCAATAGACGATATTGAATGATGAATAAAAAAATCGTTTTTACTTTGTATTAATTAATGTAAGAAAGAATTTTCATGTGTTGTCCTAGTCGTGAGAGGTATTATTTAAAAAAAAATATTCTTACGGTTTGAAGTAAAAGAGCTCCTTAATTGTGATGTAAATGCATACAGTTAATAGTAAAGGTACATATAAGTAAGTATGAAACAAAAATTCAAAAATTTTTATTTTGAGTTCGAATAGAATCCTATACCAGATTTTAAGAAGAAAAGAGATCTTATTGATTCATCGAATCCTTTTAGAGGACTCGGTTTTGAGATAAATCCGGCTAATTTTAGAATGGTAGAAGCCCTGTGATTTAAGACCCGTACTGGTCAGGGCAAAGATTTTCATTGTGTGGTTGAGACAAATATACTCTGTCTTGGGAGCATATTTCTGAGAGTGCATGGCAAGCAACAAGGTACGAGTTTCTTAAGTATACTCCTCGTAAACGCATGATCACAGCACAGGAAGTTAGACTAATGAGGTTAGCTTTTGGATTCTTTGAAGTGACATTATTTTAGGTTTATTAAGCGTTTAGTTCCATGAGTCCTAATCCTAGTCTAAGTAAGTTGAAAGGTTCACGTTTGAGTGGTTTGGTTAAAGATCTCAATGCAATAGTTATCCTCTGAGGAAACCTTTCTATATAAAATGTTTCGCATTTGTGTACATGATCTCATAGGAAATAGTGTCGGATTCTAATTTTTGGTGTCCTCTCAGACATGTATGACAAGGTTTTTACTACAAGGACTGTTTTAATCCCACAACGCTTTTGGCCATCCTTGCTGTGGATATTATTCGGATTCATGTGTGGAAATGGCTAGGGCAGTTTGTTTCTTGGAGAAGCATGATGTTAGACAACAACCCATGAAGGTGCAAACACCGCTAGTACTCTTGCGATCGACATAGTCTCCGGCATGGTCGGAGTCGGCGTAAACTATTTTTTCTACTCCATACTTAGGATCCAATAATCCAAGTGTTTGTATCCCTTAATAGGTATCAAAATAATATTTGATGGCATCAATTGGAGATGTTTTAGGATCTCTAAAAATTGGGCGCATAGACAAACACTAAAACATGATGTCCGCCGACTTGCCGTGAGATACTAACCTACCAATCATGCCACGATATTTTGATTGAGTTCTTGTGTGTATATATTTAATAGATTCAAATATTAAATTTTATATTTTGCCGAATAAACCAAAACGAACACTCTAACCGGCAGTGTACCCGATCGTAGTATTTCGTGGTAAGTATGGTGTCCGAACACTTGAACGGAGTTAAATATATCAATTTAATTAATATCTTGGTTTAACTAATCTATGTTTTAATTCTAATATTATTTCTAAACCTATGTCAGTCTAAATCCTAATTTCTAACGGGAAATAGAGGTTTTCAGCTAAAAAAAAAAAAAAGAGACTGCACGTATGGGTGGTGACTACAATCAATTCAAGGCACTTTAACCCACGCGAGCTAATTAACAAAAGATAAAAAGAGCGCTCGAGCCAAATATAAGAAAACGTATTAACATTATTAATCTGATTAGAAAGTTGGTTTGTTTATTAATGCAATGAGTTCTTCTCTCGAGGCGCATATCATTCTAAAGACGATTAGGCGTTACATCACCTAAGAACCTAACACGTTGATTCTGTCAACAATTAAAGCATCCCTCAACAAGCATCCTATTTGCTACTAAAATCTATCTTAGGGATTAAAGCAATGGTGATCTTGTTAAACCCTAGCTCATAGAGACTTTACCCACTTACCGCTTAATGGTAATTTATACACTAGTAGTCCACTTGTCCAACTATCCAATGGAATCAGAACGTTACTTGTTGAATTATCTATGATCACCACTAGTCAACACGATCAATAAACCATTGGCATATCCAATAACTAGATAACCCGAACGTCTCACCTAAGACACAGACTTAGAAGGACAATATTTAGTGATCCAATGATCTCTAGATTGTATAAATCACTAATGTGAGACTCTCCTAGACTCTAATTTACTGGTCCGTATCACTAGATCAAGTTTAATGAAAGGTCTCATACAAAGAGCATAAACAAGTATAAATGGATAACCCAAAACAAGCAAGTTAACATAATCAAGAAATCGAGATAAACAAATACCAAACATTCAGATCTTCATAATAATGGCTAATACCCGAAGTATTTGCCTTCAACGTCAAAACAATACAAAAGCAATATTTAGCCAAGTAAACTAACCGAGTTAACGAATGATACCAAAAACTGAACGATTACTAAAGTATATGGAATTACACGTTGTCTCCTATGGAATTGATAACGTTGCTCGACCTCTTCTGCTCTTTTTCTCCTCTGAAAATCGACTTTTATGGTTTAGGTATCGAGAATATGATTTAGCACACTTAAAACTCATTTTTAAGTTTTCTATTTAAAAGGTCTGGAAGTCGGTTCGATACTGCGTAATCCAAGGATAGAACGACGAATATTGGAAATTCTTAGAGTAGGACCAACTTTTGATATCTTCCAGAGTATTCACATACTATAGCCTATACGGCGTATTGAGTCTCTCTAGATACGGCGTATTAAACTTTACTCCTTTGTGGTCTTTGGTGAGTGCAGGCACGGATACGTCGTATCTTCCTTGATGGATACGGCGTATTGGTCTTCAGAATAGTAATCTTCAAAATATCTTTATTTAAGCTCCAGAATGCGCGCCTTTTGCTAACTTTCACCAATTACTCCATAATTACTGCAATTCTCAAATATAAACGATTAAGTAACAATTCTTTGCAATAACTATACAAAATGGGTTAATAACATGGGATATAATGATGCTATAAAATAGAAGTTATTTGATGTCATCAAATATCCCCCCTTGAATCCAACCCCCACTAGAATCCTACTTGTCCTCAGTAGCCTTTAGAGTTTATAAAAATGCAATACCTAAGATATTTTCCGTAAAAGCATTTATATGATCTATTACAGTATACAACCAACACCTCATGAAATAGGAAGATGAAATCACTCAAATTACCAACTAACTATGTGGTAACTGTAATCTACATTCGCACAAAGCTCAGTCGGACGAGTATTTTTATCAAAATCTTGCAGGAACACATCTCCACCACTAAAGCCAAGGAGTAACAAGTTTATAAAGGTAAATATGGATATTTATGGAAGGCGATTACGGTTGATCATTCTTACAATCTTTCACCAGAATTTATCACACCAACAAGGCACTGAAGCACACATTCATACGTAACGAAGGAATAGACTGTGTGTTCATCACATCCTCAACTCGAATTTAAACCAACGGTAGGATGAAGAATGATATAGGTAGGAACCTCTAACTTTTCACAAAGTCGTAAACCACCGAGCAGCTAAGACATGCATAATGCCATAACGACGGAATAAGACATCACTCTCGAACTGTCCTCATTCGCGTAAAACCAACGGCTAATCATTAGGTGAGAGGGAAGTAAATTGTTGTTAAATAAAAATCAAGAAACAAATAGATTAAGACTAAGATACAAGTTGCTAGACATTTTTTTCCCGACCGTACCAAATAAAGACATAAAAAAAAACAACTAGTTACAACGTCTTGATCATTGTTCAAAAACAATAACATAAGTTAGCGTTGCTCGTAACGTCAACTACCCCAATCATCCTAAAACTTTTACATACTCTACAAGGTAAGTGGCGATATCTTCCACTTTGTACAATACTCTACATCGTTGAATTATTAGAATAACAACAAATTATCGCATCATTTTGTAATCCTTAGTAATGCTCTTTGCGAATTATTATCTCAAACTATCTTTCTCTTTTGTGTCTATTCCATTTTTTTCGATTTTTTTTGCTAACTATTCTTCAAATCTCGGTGTAGTTTCACCATCTTCACGATCATAATAATTCCGGATAATTTCTTCGTTAGTTCTTCATTCTTCGGACTCACCAATATTGTTAGACGTAGAAAAATCACAAGAGTTTTGACTACTATAATACATTCCCATTTGCAATGTGCAAATTTTCAACCGCACCAAAGAATAGAAAATGACACAAGACTCGAGAAATATAAACTTTACACGTTAAGCACTAACCATCTGTAAATTAAACTTAATCTAACAGGGTAGTTAAGGTGAAGGGTGGTAAACGAAAATAAATTAGTTTAGTGTAATTCCTAAAGGATTGGCTCCTACGGGTTCTTTTTCTATGGAACTTCACTCTAAATAAGAATGGAAAAGGGTATTAAACTTGAGGTTACAACCGTAGAATTTAGTAATATACAACATGACAGGCGATTTGGGTGTAATCCTAAAATTTACCAATTTAAACAAGTTACTCCAATTAAATCCATAATACTCCTTATTGTGGTCCTCAGTAGATAAACCAAGCCAGTTCTAATGTCACTACATCACCGAACACTCATATTTAGCGGATTTGGGTAAACATTTAGAAACGGAAAGGTTAAATCCTCACAATCTCTAACAAGGGTTATTGTGTGCGGGTTATGTAACATGTAATTTTCTATATATATATATATATATATATATATATATATATATATATGTGTGTGTGTGTGTGTGTGTGTGTGTGTGTGTGTGTGTATATGTATATAGCATGTGAGAGAGAATGTAGAGAGAGATGGATCGGCTAGGAGAGAGAGGGAAAGAGTATGGGTGGATTTCCTAAAGAGAGAAAGTAGAGAGGAAAAGAAAGAAAGACTAGATTAAAATAATGGAAATCACCAACCCCTTCTTTACCCTTAGCCCTCTATTTATAAGGTAGAGGAAAAACCTAAGAAGGAAGGGGTACTTTACATAAATCGCAAACAAGTCCAAAACCTTTCACTAAAAATGATAAATGACCGTGTAACCAACACTTTCTATGATTCTAACAAATGGTTAGAGTCTAGGCCTAATAATGCAATCCAGTTCTCTATAATCTTGGCTATAGTTACCAATATATCACACCCCAAAAATATTGCAGCTGAAAGGTAACTAGGGGCGTGACTTCATAGCACAAGAAACACAAGAATATAAAGAACGATCTCTATATGAGTCATTTTAAAAAAGTCATTCATTTGATACATTCAGATAAAATAAGTTTTCACAATACATCCGTTAATATAAAGTAGTTTAAAAAAGGTAATCAAATAAATGTAGTTTATGCAGGAAATCTCCGTGTGACGCAACCACGATAGGTGACTCTAACAATGAGACTCCATGATACTAGCCATGATATTTTCAATTTAAGGATATGAGAAAATACATGGTAAAACGTCAACATAAAGTTGGCGAGTTCATGAGTTTAAGTAAAATATCAGTGTGGACCACAAGGTTTTCGTGTATGACCATTATAACAAATACAATGTCACATTAAAAGTAATACTATTACACTAACCTCATAACACCAAAGCCTTAAAGTTCACATGTTTGGATGTTTTTGCCCCTGTAAGTGTCTATCCCAAGAACACCCAAACATCCCTAAATGAAATGCGTCCGTTTAACATACTACCAGGATGGGGGTTGTCAACCTCAATAGATCAATCAACTATGACACCTCGTAAATTTCAGGATAATATTTTAACCGTTTCTGTTCAATATTTTGAATTTTATATGTTTCATGAAATTTATACGTTTAACCGGGAAGTTTTCCCACGTTTATTTGAGAATCATTGCCGAAAGCATTTCGGGTAGCTATATATTGTAGTCTTTTGACAATAGCCACGTTTTTACGTTTTAAGTTGATAATTAAAATTTCAGAAATTTTCATAATGTTTTCATGCATTTCCTATATTTGCGTATTCCGGGAATAACTAGAAACATTATTTGAGCTACATACAAATGGGAAATTAAATCCACCACCTTGCATGCACTCCCCCAAAATATGGAGATCAAATTGGTCCCCCTTTAGTGTTTTTGTTTGCGTCTGAAACCCACACCAAACCCATACATGCATACAAAATTTTCAAGCTTAAATCCTAAGCTAGTGTGTGTATATTTCATTAATTTCCAACTTGTCTTCTCTCTCAAGAAAAAACAAATTCTATCTTCTCTCCCTCACTTGTTTGAACGCCACAAGCACACACACACTTTCATTATTTTTCAACTTTTGATCAAGATATTGTATTCGGGTTTGATTCGTATTGATATTCGGGTAGTTTTAAAACAACGTTTTGGTTGTGTTAATCACTAATCATCCTTCTAATCATCATTACTTATAAGTAATCCATTCTTGTTAAAACTTGTACTTTTGTGATCATCATAATGCATAAACATAAGTTGTACAACTTGTTTATAAAAATCAAGGTTTAAAAACTACATAAACCTTAAAAGGTTTATAATATGTTTGAAAATAATAAAAAAGAAAGATAAGGAAAGTGTAGTTTCATGATCATGGTTATTTTTATATAATAAATATTATGACTTATGGCTTATTTGGAGTTCGACTGAATAATAAGCTTAGGAAGAGATTGTTTGGTTTAATGGGCTTATATGTAGTTTGGCCCACAAAGAAAAACAAAAGGGTTCGTTTAGCTTATTTTGTATTTGGCTTATACTTGTACTTTGCTTATTTCATGACTTATTCTAAAAAGGGAAAGTGTATTTGAGCTTATTAGGCTTAATGAATAAGCCCAAACATACCTACGAGCTTATTGGGCCTCGTCCCACAACAAAGCCCAAAATCGTAGACTTAATATATAAGCCACATGGTTCGGCTTAACCCTCTTGGCTTATTGGAGGCTTATTGATAGCTTATTCGAGAACCAAGAGCTTATTTGATATCTTTTTAGCTTATCGGGCTTATCTAATAGGCCCGTTAGAGTTAAAGAGGTATGGTCTAACAAATGAGCCCAAATTGAGGCTTAAGGCCCACGGTTGGCTTATTGGGCTTTTGGCTTGGCTTATTAGAAGCTTATTAATAGCTTGATAATACGTCGAGTGCTTATTTGCTTAACGGTTTGCTTATCGGATTAAATGGATAAGCCCAAACCATCTTGCTTAACCTAATGGGCCACGACCCAATAATAAGCCCAACACCGTGGCTTAAAGCCCACGTTAGAGCTTATTAAATAAGCTTATGCGTAGCTTATTTGATAAGTTACGTGCTTAATGGTTTAGTCGGGAACTTATTTTGAAATTGTTACTTTTCGGGTCATACGTTTAGGCTTATTGGGCCTAAAAGCCCAATAAAGATTATTAATACTTCGGCATTATAACTAAGGGGGAAGGATTGATTTTGAAAAGACATGGAGGTTAGGCGAATTGTGAAATGATTATTGAAAGTGTTTTTAAAAAAGTCTTCGACTTTGAAAAACGTGTAAACACGAACGGGTCTTTCAATAAAATCCTTACACTTAGAAAATATTTAGAAAACGTTTATTATTAAATATAAAATCTTTATACTTAGAAAATATTTTAAAGAACAATTATATTAAAGATATATTGACTACTTATAAGGGAATGAGTGAGATGCTGAAATATAATACTTACTTGATTATTATTATGTAATAATAATATATATACTAAATATTATGATGTACTTTATTTAGTCATACGTTTTAACCACGATACGATTACTAACGTTCCATTTTAGAAAAACATTTAACGAAAGTATTTTAGTAAACACTTATGAATTATTCGTATTTCTCTATCATTTCGATTCTAAACCGAAACCTATAACACTTAGGTCATGTTCGTGTACCGTCGTTCCATTCCATGTGATTATTCTTCTAGCTTCTCACTACTTCAGTTCACCGATCAAGGTGAGTTCATAGCCCCACTTTTACTCGTTTTGAATAAATGTTTTATAACTTTGGGGTGAGAAACATCGCTTGTTTTCTTAAACCGGACACAAGTACTTTACGTTACCTTTTTTGTTTACATGTTGCCTAAGTAGCGAATAGACCACTAATGCCCGAACTATCATGAACCGTTAATTTCTTAACCGATCGATTGGTTAAGTGAGAGCGAGTGTTATAAATAGATCTATTAGGACTAATTATCCCTATCCGAGTAAGTAGCACTTACTATCCATAGGGAATCCGAATAAACGGATATATACCATGTCGGACTTCGTTAGGTGATCTTGGTCAGATACCTCTATGGAAGTTTTCATTTGGCATAGTATATGCAACGTGAATTGAGCTTCGGTGTCATGAGCTTAGTGCAACGTAAATACCTTTTTTGTGAAGTTGTATATGTTATAACTGTTACATACGTGTTGAAATCTTGTGGTTTACTATAAAAACGTTTAAATTAAACCTATGAATTCACCAACTTTATGTTGACGTTTTAAGCATGTTTTTCTCAGGTGCTTAGCTTGGATTATCAAGATGTGCTATTTGAAGTCTATGTGCAATGTGACTTCGATTGATTTTAAGACTATCTTATTTCGTACTCGTTGTCTTTGTCAAAACTTAATATTGCTTCCGCTACGTTTTCATTTTGCTTCCGTTATGTTTTAAATTTCTTTGAAATGGTTGTAAGACATAATTACTTTTAAATTTATGCAACGAGTTACGACTTTTCTAAAACACACCCCTTTAGAGGTCGTTTTCTATGCTTTGTACTTGAGATATTTATGACGTCACGCCTCCAGAATCGTATTCCGTCCAGGCCCCGTTTGGGGTTGTGACATTATACACATGATTAGGTTTTTCAAAATCGACAAAACCGGGAGGTTGAGACACATAGACTTCTTCATTTATAAAACCGTTTAGGAAGGCACTTTTGATGCCCATTTGAAAAAGTTTGAAATCATTGGCACAAGCATATGCAAGAAGGATTCTTATAGATTCTAACCTTGCTACGGGAGCATATGTCTTGTTAAAATCTATTCCTTCTTGCTAGTTATATCCTTATGCGACAAGCCTAACTTTGTTTCTAGACACTACACCATTTTTATCTAATTTGTTTTTGAAAACCTATTTTGTACCAATGATGGTTTGATTTTTAGGAGGTGGGACAAGGTTTCATACATCATTAGTTACGAATTGGTTTAATTCTTCTTGCATGGCCATTCTCTAACTTTCGTCTTTTATGGCTTGTTTAATATTTTTGGGTCCTACGGATGACACAAAACAAAAGAAATTACTTTGATTTTGGACTTGATACCTTAAGGTTCTTTCCTTTAATTTTCCTATGATCGTTTCTCAGGGATGATATTTTGTTTCTTTGATGTTTACAATTTCTTTGTTTAATGGTCCATTTTTCTTGTCTTCTATTTCTTCTATTTGGTTTTCTATGATTTGACTTTCGATTATATCATCATCTACTAAAGGTGATGATTCAGGAGGAGGACTTTCGTCGAATTTTACATTTAAAGATTCTTCGATTTTCATGGTTTCTTTGTTTAGGATTATATATGCCTTGCTATTGGGGGAATATCCTAGAAATACGCCTTCGGTAGATTTAGGGTCGCATTTTGTGAGGTAATCTTTGGTGTTAAGAATAAAGCATTTGCTACCAAAAACTTTGAAGTATTCTAAGGAAGGCTTTTTACCTTTGAAAAGCTCGTAAGGAGTTTTTTCGAGAAAAGGCCTAATTAAAATTCTATTTAAAATATAGGTGGAAGTGTTGACAACATTGTACCAAAACTTTTGACGGATAGATTGTTCATTAAGCATAGAACGACTCATTTCTTGTGAAGTTCTATTTTTACGTGCAACTACCCAATTTGATTGAGGAGTACGTGGAGCCGAGAAGTTATGAGTAATACCGTTAGCATCACAAAAAGATCCAAATTGCACTTCGTTATCAAATTACCGACCATGATCCATATGGATCGACACAATGGAACAACCTTTTTGTACTTGAATTTTCTTCCTTAAAATCTCAAAATGATCAAACGTTTCTTTTTTGTTTTTCAAAAATCTAGTTCAGGTATATCTTGAATAATCATTGACAATGACCAAAGTATAGTAGTTTCCTCCATAACTTTGGGCGGCCGATGGACCAAACAAGTCCATGTGTAAAAGTTCTAGACATTTAGTAGTAGAAACCATTTTTTTAGTTCTAGACATGTAAAAGTCCTCGCGTGAACTTGTTTTCCTATGTTGCAAGCGTCACAAAAATTAGTTTTCAAATTTTAGTTTTGGTAAATTTCTAACAAGCTCTTTAGATGATAGCGAATGTATAAGTCGCATGTTGGCGTGACCCAATCTTCGATGCCATAGGT
The DNA here is from genome assembly GCA_026074375.1 of Tanacetum coccineum. Lineage (NCBI taxonomy): Eukaryota > Viridiplantae > Streptophyta > Magnoliopsida > Asterales > Asteraceae > Tanacetum > Tanacetum coccineum. The sequence continues at coordinate 37,617 of BQNB010057859.1, forward strand.
GTAACATTTCTCAATTTCAGGTCATTTTACGACATCTATTATTCGTCACTATTTATTTTGGTCCGACACGCGTTTACTTTTAATATTTACTTTTAAGCTAAATCGCGTAGACTAGAAATAATAAATTAATGTAAACGGTCGTCAAATAAATTAAGGTTTGCATCAACCAAGTAATAATTAATTATTAAGAAGATAATTATTAACTTTGTGTATTTTATTTTTATTGGTCACGTAAAAGGGTTACGTTCCGCAATAAAATACATTTGGACACACCCCGAAAATACCTAGACTCAAACCAATACCCACTTTTATACCTTAAACGCAAAAACTAATCAATTATTATGTTAAAAACCCATGTTGGCCGGCTATGGACAAATGAGACCCCAAAACCAATTGTCACATGTGTTAAAT
>BQNB010057860.1:0-32816 GCA_026074375.1 Tanacetum coccineum
GCCAAAAGTGGCTGAGTGCATCCTGACCCATAACAAACCCATTATGACCCATTTTGGATCTAAACCAAACACCCCCTTATTTATATAAAATCGAATTTTTTAACTGATTTTGGTGAAATAAGGCAGAGATAATGGATTACAAGTGGATTTTACTAACTTTTAACACATATTCAAACAATTCAAACAGAATTACAAAGGCTTAACTTACACTTTAAATTTTGATAAATGTAATAACACAAAAACTTTTTAACTTTTATTAAAACTGAAAAATTGTTACAACATAAACTTGAAAAATAAACTGAATACACTTAAATTCTTAAAAGAAAAGACTTGGAATTGAAATTAAGCTAAAAACATAAAAAAAATGGTCTCCTTCATTCGGCTTGTGTTTCTTCCTTTTATAGAAGTCCAAGGCTTCTATACTTGTGCTTTTTGTGTGTGTGGAGTCTCAGCATCAATCCTAGCCCTAGGATCACACTTGTGTTTCTTTCTTATCAATCTCAGCCATGGATGGTGCTTCGGGTTTGGGGAGATTGCCAAGGTGGCAACTTTTAGGGTTAGTGGGTGGTGGGAAGGGATTGGACTGGGTAGAGGAGGGGTTGGGTAAAAGATTGGGTGGTATCTCGTGATGGTGAAGGTTTTGAGGTGGTGGCGGGAAACGGGTTGAGGGGGAACGTTTATTGGTTCACAGGTTTTTAAAAGTTTCAAAAGCCCAAAAAGAAACCCCCATCTTTCAGCTCTTTTCCATTCTTTTGCTTCTTTTGTTTTTCAGTTATAAACGAGTTTAAAGATAGTCACAAATAGTCCTTGTGTTTTATTAAGACAAAGATATAAAAGGTTTTAAATAATGGCAGTTTCAGCCCTTGTGTTTTAAAAGAGAAAAGGAGTTTGTAAAATAACAGTTTCAGTCCCTCTCTTTATTTATTTCAATTTTCTTTATAAAACATAGTTTAAAAATGACATTTTAAGTACCTAATGTTTTAAAAAAAAAATGTTTTGGGCTTCCTTTGGGTTTTGGGTTTTGTATTGGGCCAGTAATGGGCTTGGGTTATGTATTGGGCCCAACTGGGTGTGTTTGGGCCCAATAAGGTTTGTGCTTCTGTTATTGGGCTTTTTAAGGCCCAATAAGGTTTGGGTGGGTTTTGTGTGTACACTGGCTGAGATTGGTTTATTCAAGGGCTAGGATCGGGCCTTCAAAGTCTTCATAGTCTCTGTCAATTGCACACAAATGGGCTGTTGTCATTGATTGAGGGCCCATTTGGTCTTCACAGTCTTCGTTAATATACTATTGGGCTTTCCCGGCCCATCAGATGGGTTGAGATTGCATCCAATAGTATTCTTCAATTACGGCTCCGGTTTTGACTGTTAATTTGTTGAGTTGACTTTGACTTTGACTTTTCTGGTCTTTGGCTTTGATTTGGCTTTGTCCTTCACAGCTTTTCCATTCCGAGTCCGGTTTTGTCGTTTTGGCTTTGTTTTTCGTCCTTTTCTTGGTTATCCGTTCCTGCACAATACATTTAGCAAAACAAGCGTATCTTTGGCATTTTAAGTCCGTTTTTGGTTATTTCAGCTCGTTTTTAAAGGTAAAAGGTATGTGTATTTAAGCACATACCAAAATCCCCCATACTAAGGTATTGCCGTGTCCTCACGCAATGCTATGAAGTAAGCATTTACGAAAACTAAGACTCTTGACCCCCTCCGACTAATAACTTTGAAAAGTAGCAAAGTGTTTGTCAAAGGAAAGAATCAATAGCTTCGACAAATCCCGATTAACACCATTATTTTGTATGTACATTGACTACTCTAATTTTTTTGGATTTTTGAATGGTTTGTCTTTCTTATTTAACTCACAATGGGATCATAGAGTGAGAAACGTCCATAGAATGATCTACGGATGTCCTGACGGAAAATTTCATCGTCCCCGATTTTTCACTAGTCTTAAGCCAAGCAATTAAACGAGATCATTGTCGATATAAGTTTAGGTGTAAAGCCCTCATACTTATGACTTGTGAACTTTTGAACTCCCGACATGGATAAATGATTACGTGTGTGTGCTCGATTTAACTCAACCATAGATCAACTTATTCTCATAGTCACAAAATGAATCGTGACTCAAAGCAACAATTTATTAAGACTTTGCAACTTGATTTTATAGAACTTCAAAAAAAATTTTATATTTTTTTTTATTTTTTATTTTTTTATTTTTTTTAAGCTTCTTAAAGCTAGGAATGCGTTGCTTAGTTTGAACACCTACCTAGGCCTCGCTCCCTAATAGGATATCACAACCAACGTCCGGTGTTCTTAGTTTGAAAACACACCTCCGTTTGCTAGCGATAGTGCGGAAATCACATCAACACATTCTTCCTAATATGGCTAAGGATTAGTGTTCTTAGTTTGAACCACTCACTAGACCTTTCTTCCAAGTCGAGAGATCACGACCACTCAAGTCCTTAGAAGCAAAGAATGTCTTAGTTTGACCCCACCTCGTGGTTAGCGCGGTAGTGGGATATCAAGACAATCTATTACTTGATCATATATCAAAGGTATGCTTGATTAGGGCATTAAATTTACAATACTTTTGCTTATAAAGAATCAAGTCACAAATTGAAGCTTTATCTGAAAACACACACGATTGACTTAAGCCGAATTAAATGAACACGTATGATTGGGCGATTAGAAGTTTTATGGGAGAAAAAGACAAAGTTATTCATATAAGTTTTTAGACGAATTCTTGCTTGAGACACATAAACTTATATATAAACATCTATTCATTTCTCTTTCTTCACTTAGAATCAAAGCAATAGGAATGCGTGAATGGAATGGAAAGCTTTGGCCTAAAATGAACTAGCTAGGGCTCAACCCGGCCCTGATCGGTCCAAAATTTATTCTTTACTCTACCCATAAAAGACAAAAACAACTTATTTTATTTTTGAAATTTTTAAATTTTTTTTTTTTTTTTTTCTTTTTTTTAGTATTTTTGACAAAAATTTGGTGGTTAAAACGGGGATTGCGTGGGATAACAACGACTGCAGGAAAAAAATAAATCGAAGATTCCCCCCCCATATAGAACCTAAACATCGTCCTCGATTGTTTCAAAGGGGTTCCCTACGTAAATATTGAGGCGTTTATGAAGTATGCAAAAATAAACGTTAGTCGTAAGATTTGGATACTGAATTCACAAATTGAAGCTGAGGTGTGAAGCTCGACGTAAAAATGACAGGAGAATCGAGAGCCTTTCACAATCCTGGGACTCCTAGACATACAAAGCACACAGAACACGGTAATGGGAAAATATAAACCCTACGGATAAGCATGGGTTGCCACCCACGAAGCACTTGTTTAAGGTCACTTAGCTTGACCCAATCCCCCCATACTTGAGCTTTGTCAAGGGGGATAAAATGGGGATGACGAACACCCAAATTAGGAGTGTTGTCTCCATGAATCAACATCGGGCTTTTATGATGAAATAGTTTAGAAGCTTTGAAGCCCCGATGTGATGAAAAAGAAGGAGATTTCTCCTTCGAAGCAAGAACACCGTGATTGAAAACTTTGACCTCATTTTTGGATGAAAATGGGAGTAAAGTATCAATCACGGGGGAAAGAGTAGAAATAAATCTCGTGGATTCTACTTCAATGCATATCCCCAAATCATAAATCTTGTTTCTATCTCCGAAAGGAGAAGAAACATCAAGATCGGATCCGAGATCATTATGAGAAGGAATGAAGTCGAAATCCAATTGAAGGGAGGGATGGGTGAGCAAAATATTAGGCACATCCACGAGGATGTCTTCCACCACATCAATGGTTGAATTTCCCGATTTGGGATAATCGACATGAAATGATTTGAACTCGGGAAATAAAGCAGAATTATCATCATCTTCAGAGTCAAAATCATCATTCTCAATACCCGGTGGTATCGAGTCTTCCGAACCGGTAAATAAATTGATCTCATCATAATTGGTTTGAACAGCTTTCGGTGGTCGGGGAGAAGAGTTATCGTACAACAAAGTCTCCAAAAACAATATATCACCTTCCGAATCAAAGTTGATATTATCAATTCCCGGTGGAATTGACTGGAGAGAAGTGAGTTCACCGGCGAACTCATCAAGAAGTGAATCGATCTTTTGAGAAGAATCATTCGAAGAGTCTCGATTTAGCAAGGATTCTAAAAGATCGGATTCGGAATTGAAGCAAGAGATTTCAATTCCCGGTGGAATTGAATTGGTCTTTTCTAACACCTCCTCATTAATTGGACTAACCTCATCTAGATCGTAAAGAGGATTGGAAGAAATTTTGAATTCTTCCTCATCATTAGAGGTATTACTGTCATTGTCATCAAAGAGAGGGTTAGAAAAAGTTGTGAAATTATCACAATCGGACATATCACACTCACTTTCGAGGTCGGAGAAATCCTCGGAATCACTTGGGGTTGGGACAAGGATTTCAACACTAGACTTTATTACTTCGTCCGATTCCGTTGCCGGAATAGTGTCAAGATGCTCGTCCCCCATACTTAGAGATTCAACGGGTTCCTCGGGTGTGATTTCGGTCGAATATGTCTTGAGATATTCTTGTGTTGCCAAAGAATACTCACCATTGTCATCATCGTAAGAGCTAACAAGTTCATGATTAAAACCGGGACAATTAACGTAGTCGGCTAGATCCTCATTAATCTTTTGCACGTCTTCGACAAGTTTGTTAATCAAATCTTGTACGTCCTCGGATTGAGCATGCTTAATTTCAAGAAGTTTGTCCCAAGCTTGCATTAAAACTTTTGGTGTTTCCCTGAAAGATATGCGATTAAACTTCTTTAAAAAGTTTTCAATCGATCTCATTAGGTCTTCGCGGGCTTGCAAAGCTTCCGTGCTCATTTGTTGAGGAGGTTGATGAATGACGGGAATTTGCGGGGGTTCAATTTGGTCAAAACCGAAAGAATTAGGATTGTGAAAATTTTGGTTCATCGGTTGACATTCAAAAGTCGAATGGGGACCCCCGCAATCTTCACAACAAGGATGTTGTTGTGGAACACTTGGTACAGATTGTGGGAACTCATTATTATTGTAGTAGAGTGTACAATAATGACCGTAACGAGCATCGTTCCCGCAAAAATCACACAAGATTGGTTCATAGTGTGTGGGGTAGTCGGAAAAATTTTAAGAATCGTTAAAAGAGTACGGAGTTGAGAAATCGATTGGATTTCCATCTCCATAAGTACAATTTGGACAAATTCCATCAATAAAATGACAACCGCACCGTTGGCACGTGCATGAATAACAATAAGGGTTATCCGTCGGTTGTCCACACCCCACACACTCATATCGGAAATAAGACTCCATGAGAATTAAACAATAAAGAGGGATAAGAAGAAGAATTAAATGGCAAAGAGGTTAAAGGAGATTATTTTTGGTTTTTTCGATTTTTAAACAACATATTTTATTAAAGGACAAAATGAGATAAGACACTTAAACCTAATAATCAACTCGCTTCACGGTAACTCTTTAAAGAGAAAAACGCACAAAGGAGCGGAGGAGTACTAGAAAACCTCCTATACCCACCTTGTGTTTGTTAATCATTTCGAGGTGAGCCTATACCTCGTAAGCGATCAAATGGCAAAGTTTAATCTTTTGTTCAAATTGGGAACCAGCTAGTTCACCGGAACTTATTATGGAGAATACACCAGTTGGTAGTATTCTTTGTGGTGTTCTTTTACCACTTGTGAATTTTACATTCTTATTTATGGACAATGTATTTATATTTTTGATTTTCTTTTTTTTCTTTTTTTTGGATTTTTAAATGATAATTATACTAAAAAGAAATGAAAAATATTTTTGTACTTTTTTTTTTTTTTTTTTATATATTTTTATAAATAAAATAAAATATTCACACTTTCGAAAAACAGATGGTCAAACGTAACGATAAACGTTTGCACAGCCTCCCCGGCAGCGGCGCCAAAAATTGATCGCTCAGACTACACCTTAAAATACATTAATATAATAAAATATATCAAATATATAGTAAGGATAGTCTGAAAGCAGAGTCAATGATACGAGGAAGTAGTATCGGAGTTTTCGGGTCGTAATCCCCAAAACGAGGTGGAATGGTAAAATGTCGAATGATTTGATGATTTGAATTGAGAAACAAATGATTTTGATTTTTTTAACTAGATAAAATAAAATTAATTAAGGAAAACTAAAATTATTCTACGGGGAACAAGCAGTGGAAAATGGGAATCTTAAATATACTACGGGGAACAAAAATAGTTAAACGGATAAATCCTAAACTACGGGAGCATAAATAATGGCAATGAAAATCCTAAGAAATCTACGGGGAACGTAATTAGGCTAAAAATAATTAACTAAATTAATTAAAACTAACAAACTAAATTAATCATGCAATTATAGACTACCGGGAATTAAATCGCAAGCTAAAACTAAAAATTACAAAAATAAAGTCATAAAATTAATTTTAAAATTTAAATAAATTAAAAATATTCTAACTTAAAAGAAAATGTAAAAAATTTCAAAATCGGAGTTAAAAAGCGAACAAAACGGTAAGAAACGAAAAAGTCGAACTCGTAAACGAGCCCGGAACCGAAATTTTAGCAAAAATTACCCTACAAAAGTTTTAATAATTTTCCTACAAACTATTTGATTAAAGAAAATTTTCTAAAAAAGAAAAATATTTTTTTGTTAATTTTTGTATTTTTTATGAATTTTCTAAGATTAAAAACTAATTAAAATTAAGAAAATAGAAAAAGACAGAAAATAAAACTATAAAAAATCTGAAAAAATCAAATTAAATAAAGAAAAAGTTGAGAAATCTAAAAATGTAAAAATGCCCAAAAGTTACTGTAGCAATTAAAAGTAATTAAACTAATTAAATCTAAACCTAATTTAAATTAATTAAATTAAATAAACTAACTAATGTTAACCTAAGGGACTAACAGTGAAAAGGTCACAAGGACTGACGGGGTAACAAGCTATCTAACTACAGGGACTAACAAAGGTAACTGAAATTGAAAGAATTACACAAATGGTCCCTGAGTTGGACCCCGATTGACAATGTGGGTCCTAAGTGCTTATTATCAAAAAGTCAAAACAGTAAACTTGTTCAGGGGCTTATTGGGAACATTATCTATCAAAGGCACATAAGCTGAATCCAACTTAATAAGCTAGAAAGATTAACTTTTTGGGGCTGCAGAATGTGAAAAGCTCAAAGAGCTTATTGGCTTTTTTCTTTGAGCTTAAGAGCTCAAAATAAGCTGAAAGTGAATTTACTAACTTAACTAACCTAAATCTACCTAATTTAACTAAACTTAATACAAGAAGACACCTACAATATAAGCTAAAGCAGAAATAAGGACTAACTTAACTTAATTAAAACAAAAACAGTACAAAAAGAGCTACTTGCAGCCTAAATTAACATACCCTAGAGTGGAATTAAGCTAACAAGTATTTTGGGAATAAAGGTCTACCTGGGCTTTTTACTGAAACTACAACAATCCATCGTTATGCTCTACGTATCCGAGTTTCACAGAAATCAAGAACTGAGAAATCACTTTTGCACCACGAACGGCGCAAGGACGCAGTGCTGCGAAAAGGCTTTTTAGTTCGTTATATAACTATGCACACAAAAAGACTTTGACCCAAAAGCAAGTCAAAACAGATTGTGAGTGATGGTCTTTGAGCTCTATTTCCAAAATAAAGGTTCTTCTAAATCACATAATACCTCTGATTTGTTGCTCTACAGTAAATCAAGGGTCTCAAAAATATTGGTTTCCACTCTTTTGACTTCTACTGGTCAACTTCTAAGAGCAAAATAAGGTCTAAAAGGGACTTTGATTATAGTATGAGCTTCAATCAGTGAGTTGCTTAAGCTGCGAAGCGCTTATAAGACCCTTAAGGCTTATTTTTTCTAGTGAAAACTTTGACAGAAAAAGAAAAAGCTAAATCTCAATTATTTTACTGAAAACTAGTAAATAATTTTGGCCTAAATTAAACCCCAACAACTCAGCACTGAAATGGCGGAGTGCTAGGTCCCTCTAAACTCACACCACATTGTCCCCACTTTATGGGTCTTTGCCAAACACCCCTTTAATAAGTCAAAAAGACTTATTACTAATATGTACTTAAACAATTAATTAGTGATGTGAGTGACATAGGATTAAGTGGCGAATACAAATAAACACAACTTCCTTCTTCAGAATGCACACTAAAGAATTAAAAAGACAAAAGAATACTGTTGAAAAATCAGAAAAAACTTAACATCAACTAGCTATTTGTATTTAAACTTTTAAAATAGTAACATTACACTTACACTCTCAAGCAAGCTGGAAACTTTAAATTACAAGTTAATTAAGTACAATATAAAAAGGCAGACAATTAAAAACGTACTGTGTTCGGCATTGTGCTCTTCCTTGCTTTTATATCTAAGTCCAAGGTCTTCACAGCTTCTTGATGTGTGTTTTTTCTGTGTGAGTTGAAGGCCTCAGCTTCCACTCCTTAGCCCTCAGATGAGAATTGTGTTTGTTTTAATGCAATATCCGCCATTGCTTTACCTGGGGGGAGGGAGTGCCAGCTTGGCAGGTTAAGAGTTATGGGATTTGGTTTAGGTTGTGACTGTTTAAAAACGAAGGGCTTGGTAAGAGAATGTAGTGGTATCTCGTGACATTTAGGAGTTTTATAATGTGCGGCGGAAAACGGTTTGAGGGGTGAACACGAGTCAGTTCATTAACAACGTATTTAAAAGTTTCATTTGCCCAAGAAGAACCCCTCAACTTCTAGCTCTTTTCCATTTCGTGTTTCTTTTCTTTTTAGTTATAAAACGAGTTTAAAAAGTGGCATTATCAGTCCTTATGTTTTAAAAGAACAAAGATAAAGAAGGTTTCAACTAATGGCAGTTTCAGCCCTTGTGTTTTATATAACGATAGATAAAAGTTTTTAGTAACATACAAATCCAATCCCTCTATTAGTTAAAACACTTTTCTTTTTATACAAACATTTTTAAACTTAACAATTTAGTCCCTAGGTTTATAAAAAGTTGTTTTGGGCCAGTATGCGGTGTTAGGTTTGTGTATTGGCCCAATGGGTTTAGGCGATTGTGTATTGGGTCCCAATATGGTTTAAGGCTTTTGTTATGGGCGCTTATTAAAGCCCAATAAGTGTTTGGCGAGGTGGGTTTTGTGTTTACAATGGCTGAGATTGGCATTGGTTCAAAGGCTAGGACCGGGCCTTCAAACTCATTCATAGCTCTGCAATTCGCACACAAATGCGCGCCCGCGCTGTCAATGAGAGTTGAGGGCCCAATGTGGGCTTCATAGTCTTCATCAATCATACACACAAATGTGCTTTCCCGGCCCATCATGATTGGTGAGACTTGCAACCAATAGTATTCTTCAATTACAACTCCGGTTTTTCAATGCAAATGTTAATTTGTTGAGTTGACTTTGACTTTGACTTATCTGATCTATGGCGCTATAGCTTTGGCTATTGCCCTTCACATCTTTTCCATTTCCGAGTTCAGCTTTGTCGTTTATTGGCTTTGTTTTCTCTTCCTTTTCCTTGGGTATCCAGTTCCTCAACACTATACCTTGTAGGCCAAAACAACGTATCTTTTGGCATTTCTAAGTCCGTATTTTTGGTCGATTTCAGCTCGATTTTAAAGGTAAAAAGGATATGTGAAGTTACAAGCACATACCAATTCCACGACCATCACCACATCAACTGTCTCCCTTCAGCACATTGAAAGATTCATGCATTTATACCTCATTGTATATACTCTGCATTCTAGATAATGTCAAACAATTCAAACATCTCTCTCCTTTCTTAGTTTTTTTCTACATCTGCAGTTTCTTAAATCCCATTCTTCTCTGAGCTTTTATGACATTAACATAATTTCTTCGAACATCTGATGTGATAACCAGTCCCTTGCTGAGCTCTCTACAATCTACCTTCTGAAATTTTGTTAATAGACCAATTACTCAAACCTAATAGTGTGGAGCTCACAGTTGACACTCTGGTTTTTGTACAAGCTAAATGGAATACAAGAAGACGAAGATATGATATAATAACTGCTCACTTTGTTTTTGAACAGCCTAGGACTATCAGATTGCTACAATCAAATCCACGCAATATTTCTCTACACACTGGAATACAGGTTACTAAGCAAATGTATGATTATGATACGATATCAAGTTGCATACATCTGATAAAAACAAACAAATTGACATCATACGAAGAACATCATACCATTGATTCATACCTGCAACGTTCAAGCTGTCCATGGAAAACAAATGAGGAATAACTTCTGAAGAGCAATTCATAAATTCATCCAACGTGCTTATCTGCTCTCTTCGTCTATGTGACTTTTATGCTCTCTTCGTCTACTGTTTTAGTAAGATTGTCAAGGCTTAGCTGCCGATTTAGAGCATAAGAAACCGCACTTTTCACAACACCTCAAGTTCTGCTCCACTTTAGTTCTTTGTTTGTGCAGCTGTACTCAATTAAAATACAGTTCATTAGGTTTACTTACACTAAACACAGAACCCACCATTCTGATATTTCCAATAAGCATTTAGACTTAAATCGAGTTCTTGCTTGAAGTGATCACTAAATTGAAAGAAATACAGATTGACCACTAAATTTATAAACTTTACTATAACAACATCGTGAACCTTGACAGGAATTTTTATTGATTTATTTGAAAATAAGTTAGAGGAAACAGCTTACAATTGCATCAAATACAACTTTTCTTAAATCCTAAGTGTGAATCACAACATACCAAGCTCTTGCAAGTTGATATCTGGTGCTAGAAAAGAATTCTCTTTCATCTTATTTGTATGAATCTGAAGAATTTGTAGACGACCATTCTCATCGGGAAGGCTGATTTCCACTTGGACTTCCAAACGACCAGGCCTGAGCAAGCATTAAAGAAAATCGCTCAGCAAACAAAATTAATGTAAAAAGGTAGCTAATGACATTCAAAATCCCACGAGAGATAATGGACTCACCTCAGAAGAGCTTCATCAAGCAAATCTTTTCTGTTTGTCATACCAATGAGCAACACATTATTCAGCGATTCCACACCGTCTATCTAAAAGGGAAATTTTCCAAACTCAGTGTCTTACGGGATAGAGTGGCCTTTTCCAATATTTTAATTTTTAGTTAATTTTAACGTCAAGAGTTTAGAAAGTTGATTCAACCTTTGTAAGAAGCTGGTTGACAATGCTATCGTGCACTCATGTGCCATCCCTAGTCGAACCTCTAGACTGAAAATGCAAATTAAAAATACAGGTTACAACATGGCATTTATGATTATACTTGATATCTGAAAATGGACACTGATTATGGAAAAAGTCAAATATAAAATTATGGAAAGGACCGACCTTATCAATTTCATCAAATATGATAACATGAAAGTCACTTTGATCCCCTGAAACAATTTAAAAACATGTGATCACATGCAAGTCACTTGTTGCATAAATACTGGATACATTTATTTTGGTAAATGTTCACACACATTAACAACATAGCCTAACTATTTTGTTCAAAAACATATATAACTTTAAAATCATCAATGTGTGCCTAAACATTTCTACCTCAAATCCAGAATCAAATAGAAGTCGAGCACTAATTTCTTATTTGGTTCCGCTGAAGTAACTACCAGAACTAAAATTTACCTATCGTATTACTAAATTTATAAACGAAAGCTTACATCGTTGCAGGTCTCATTTACATTTCATATAAGAAATATATGCATTACATTGGCTCCAAAGTACTTAATGCACCCACATAAAAAGACAAAGATATGAAAAATCTTTATTATTTCATAACTTAATAAAAAAATCTCTTGCATTAACCACGGCATATATGATTTTCAATAGGACATAACATGGTTTAATCAGTAATTTGAGTGGTGAATGAGCTATACTTGTGGCACTACGAAAATTGTGGCTCAAGGTGTGAGCAGTTCCGCATTACACGTATTAAACTAATAAAATCCATCAGTGGCTTCAGAAGCAAAATACTTATGTTGTGTGTATACACCTCAAAAGTTTCGCCTAAGATACCCCCCAAAAAAATGAAAACTTGGTCCTATAGGATAACTGTCTCTAACATTTGAATAAATCCCGTTTTGACCCATGACACGACAACATACCTCATTTGCTTCACCGTGAAGTAGACCGCACAATGCCCCAACTTCTGCAGCAAGAGCTGTGTACACACCGACACCACTGCAGTCACTACCTTCTTGACTTGTACACATCAAACCTGCAACACAAACCAACATAAAATTATTTGTTCGACTTCAAATAGATTAATTTGACTTTTTACTATTAGCGTTATTTTTAACCCAATAACTCTTTAAACTAAAAATCAAAATTTCCTAATTCACTACTCCTACAAAGAAAGATACCAATATACGAACAAAAATAAATGAACGTAAAAACGAAAACGTTAATGAACGCATAATCAGATGTTCACGAACAAAAAACGGAACGGCAGACGAAACTTGTTCAATTTCGTTCATTTAACTAAATGACGTAAAATAATGTCATGTTCGCTCATTTAATAAATAAACAACATAAAATGAACTTTTCTGGACGGTTCATTGAAATGTACACTGAACTCACACTAAGGAATCGTTTTTACAGCCCACTTAGTCTTATAAGATAACTGTCTTTTAAAATTTGATAAATCCCGGTCCCATTTTTATTGTTCACGTTTTCTTTTTGGGACGTCCCAATTTAATTGTCCATTACTAAAAATAGATAGAGAAGTTTGATCAAGTTTACTATATTACCCTTGTTTGAAGTTATTATTACAAACTTTAAAGAATACTTTAATTAATTAGCTAAGGGTAAAACTGTCATTCTGTCAAAAAGTAAGAAAGAGAAAGCAGTAATAAATGCACTTTTCTTAAACTGTGTGTTTTTTGTCGGAGGACAATAATTTTGAGACGGAGGGAGTATAATAAATATCTGTAACAATATTGCCCTGACCTTTCTCTTAGACATTTCATCAAACATGTTTCGATCGACCTTCAAAATCACATGCCTGGTAAACATGTAACAAATGAATTATAGTAATCAAATCTATATAAACCATATGTAAAATAATTAATTAATACAAACATATTAATTAATCGAATTACATTTTTAGATCACAAAACATATTAATGATCACGAATCACTGTGATTACGTTTTTAGATTTCAATCACAACAAAAACTAAAAATAAAATGAGTTTAGAAGAAGATAATAAAAAATACCTCCATGATGGCATGATATAACCGGATTTGTGTGTTGAATTCCTAAATGATTCGATTTGTGTGTGTTGTTGTTGCTTGTTTAGATAGCCGGTGGGATTTTTTTTGTTGGTACGCTGTTTTTTGGTTTGTTTGATGGTGTTTATTGTAAGAATTAAATGTGAGGTGAGAGAAATAAAAAATAACCGTTGATTATTTTTGATTATACAGGTGTCGTTTTTTAGGATTTTTGGGGTAAGATGATAGTTTCAAAAACCTTGTTTTATATAGGTTATATAGATAGATATTTTTTAAGCTTGAAATAATTATTTTTTGCAAAAAATCTATATAATTAAAATTAAAAAAAATATAAATGATGTAATTCGGGTTATTCAGGTCAACCCGAAAACTAAACCAAATTTCGAGTTCGATTTCTGATTTTACCAAAAAACAATTTCAATCGAATAAACCGAACAACCCGATAACCGAACCCATGAACAACCTTACTTTTTATTATTCTCTTATAGATACTTAGAAAAGTTATAAAAAGACTAAATAAAAGCGATTTACTATAGGGGTGTAATCGAGTCAAGTCGAGCTCGAGCTTGGCTCGAAAATTATAATGTAGGCTTGTTAGCTTGACGAGCTTTAATCATCCAGGCTTGAGCTCGGCTTGAGTAAAGCTCGAGCTCGGCTCGAAAAGATTGAATTTATACATAAACATTTAATTTGATAGCTAAATTTATCAATAAATTCATGAAAATACACAATGGGCACAAAAGAAAAGAACTTATACAAAACATTCGGGAGAATTAGGGTTTAAATTGTCCTTCCACAATTATTTAAGTATTATACCAATATTCACCTTAGCCTTAAGATTGTATATATGAATATGTATAATAAAAATATATATGTTCTTTAAGGCTCGAAAAGCTCGATAAAAGCTTGAGCTCGAGCTATTAAAAGCTCGAGCTCGGCTTGTTATGTGTTTTGAGCTGGTTTATTGGGCTCAGCTTGAGCTCGATAAAAACTCGACTCGATCTAGTCAAGCTCAAACTCAAGCTCGAATTGCTTGATAAAAGCTTGGCTTGTTTGCACCCTTAATTTACTATATTATATTTCTTTTAACTTTTCATAACCGTGAATCACTGAATTATAAATATGTTGATGTTAGAGTGTAAATTATGATTGATCAAATTACAATAAATGAGTCATTAATTTTTTTATATTTTCCACACTTTTAAATCTTCATGGCACTCTTTTTGGCTTATTGCATCAATACCTCTTCTCGCCAAACATTTCTCCAAAAATTTGGCGAAAGCCAAAACAGTTTAATTATTTTTTAATTGATTTTTGTGTTTTAACTGCGAATAGTGGGTTTTAAAAGTGAGGTTTTAACTTAAATTACATCGAAAAATATTTACCGTTTTGGTCGGTTCACACAGGTGCCATACTAGTTTGCATTCTAGTGTCCGTTTGTGAGTTGTAACTTGATATTACTTTACACCCAGATTTCAAATCATGCTAGCTAGAACACCGTCTAACAATGATTGCATAACACTTTAATCCCTTTTAATTATTTTGTTACTTTTAAATACTTTTTGATTATTGATCATCATTTAAAAATAATTTTTTCACTAGTAAAACGTTTTTCAAAAGTAATTTCATGGTTCATTGTCTTTACATGTAACAATTTTTTGTGTGTCTACTTACGGACTTTTATCAAGTTATCTTCGTGTCGAGCTTTTATTAAACCAAGTTCATGTTGGAATATGTTAGTCGGTTTCGCAAGTTATACGTTAGAAATACGTGAGCCTATTGGGGACACACGCGTTAAACACTTAGAGTATGTTTTACTTCACGATATAATTTAAATAGTCGTTATTTACGTTAATTGTTTAACTAGTTTAACGAATATTTAAATATTATAAACCAAAGACTAAACTGGACAAAACCCGAACCTCAAGGGGGCCATTGTTTGGCCGAACCCCCTTGGGTTCTAGAAGGGGGTGTTTGTTCGGTTATAGAGTTAAAGGAGGGGAGAAAAGGAAAATTAGTTTCTTTGTTGTACAAGAATAGGGTTTGGGCTTGTGCCTATATAAACACAACCCCTACACCTCATTCTTCATTGATTCACAACACACAAATTCCTAAAAGTCACCTAGAGATTTTCGGTGCTCTCTCTTTTTCCCTAAACCCTAACCCCTAATACTCTTATTAGGGGATTATCGGTTCTTATGTTTATCCCTAAAACCGAATTCGGTAAACCCTTATCAAGGGTTTTCGGTTCTCATTGTCCTCTTTGTGATCGACACATTAAATCCCTCACTTGGGATTCGGTTTTTCTCTCCTTGTTCGACGAATACAAAAACCCAAACTTAGGGTTTCGGTTTGTTTTGTTTTTCGGTGCAACCGAATTAGGAAAACCCTAATTAGGGTTTTTGGCGATTTCGGTACAAGCTTCAAGGGGTGTTTGGTTTTTGGTACAAGCTCACAAGGGTGCGTTTGGTTATTGATTCAACACGTGGTGTTTGGTTCGTGAAGGTTGACTAGCAATCGACTCATACTTGATTGACGTGTTTGTGTGAGCAACCGTAGATGTGGTAATTTAACCACTATATTTTCAAGATCAAGATCAGGCGTTCGTTTATTGATTTAACTCAATAAACAAAAGGTTAGTAAATTACTTGTTTAATTTATATGTGTTATTCTATATGCTAAAACTAGATCCATTCCGCTGCGTACTCGTAGCTAATTGGTTACCTACTTTGTTAAATCCCAACAGTTTAAATATTACAATCGTTCAAGATCGACCTTATAGAAACTTGACTTATCGATTTCACAGTCGTTATACGGTGATTATGTCCATCAATTAAAAATAATTTCTTATGCATATTCTTAAGTCACTTGTGCTTTCAATTAGAGCATAGGCCTTCCTCAAAACCGGTTAAAATGCACATTATAACCTCTCGTTAATGTAATATAGCTCGAGCACAGGCGAACTTAAACTTGTTAAATTGTGAAATCCCCGTAGGTTACAATGTTTATTGAAATACAATATATAAAGGTTAAATGAGAGGAAACCTAGGAACTCTAAACTCACAAACGAGCTTGGGCTTTTATCATCTAATACTCTCACGTTATTCGAGTGGCAAAATCACGAAAGCTAGAATTAGAGGAAAGAATTTAATTATCATAATATAAAGCTAAGAAAAAAAACTAAAGATAGTTATCTTGATAAAAAAGTCAAGACTTTGATAGATACCCAGTTGCGTAATCCAATATAGAGTGATTTTGTTTTCTTTTAGACGACTGTCTAGGCTTATAACGCGCATGACGGGGGTGTCCGATCGGTTGAGAAAGCGATACCGGTATGACTTTCTTCGAAATTTAATTATGAATCTATGGCCGATAACGACATCAACTTACGCCAATCGGTTTGAGAGGTATAAGCAAAACAATGAACGATTGTTGTTTTGTGAATACAACTGCTTGTTCCCGCGCGTCCTTGTGGCTACAGTTGCCATCTCGGTATGCTTTTCCGTGGAATTTAATTACGAAGCCATGGTCGTTGACCTCGTCAGTTATCTCCTAACGATTTGGGAGTTATGACCGAAATAGTAGGTTGCATTTTTTTAATACGGATAAATGGCGATGGCAAGGGTTTCACTAGGGGTGTCAATTCTCGACACGACACGATAAACGACACGAAGTTAAAAAGGTTTGGGTTGAGGGTAAACAAGTTTGGGTCAAAAACAGGTCAACCCGTTTAATAAACGGGTCGTGTTTGGGTTGAGTAAGTATTAAACATATCAACACGTAAACTCGTTTAAGTACATATAAGCCTCTAAAAATAAAATATATAACTTAGGTTATATGTTGGATTTGAATTAAATATATTTTGATATGTACGCTCAATGCTTCCTATTCGATATATAACAAAACTCTAGCCGTAGGGATTCCTTTTACTAGTACCGTAAGAAAACCCTAGAAGGCTTTACAAACGTGTAAAGGAGATAATGCCTATCCTTTTCCAAGATATCTCCTAAAATATCTCTAAAGATAACTATTACCTCTATCAGTTACATATACTAAGGTGGAGACTTAACTACAAACGAACCAGTACTCACTATAGTACTGCCAATATAAACCAGTACGAACTTGGTACTGCCAGACTTAACTTAGTACTGCCAGACTTAACTTAGTACTGCCAGAACTAACTAATACTACCAGACTTAACTGTTATACTATCAGTATTAAGTCTTTTACAATATATTTCCCAACACGACGCGAAGTTAAAAATGTTTGGGTTGAGGGTAAACATATTTTGGTCAAAAACAGGTCAACCCGTTTAATAAACGGGTCGTGTTTGGGTTGAGTAAGTATTAAACATATCAACACGTAAACTCGTTTAAGTATATATAAGCCTTTAAAAATAAAATATATAACTTAGGTTATATGTTGGATTTGAATTAAATATATTTTGATATGTACTTTGTTAGCCCTAATTATATTAAGTCAAACAAGAATGTTATCGGTCTCATTAAGTCAAATAGGTCTTGTTATGTAATAGGCTAGTCGGGTATCATCGGGCTTGGTTTGTAATCTAATATTGTCCGTGTTTCGGGCTCAAAGCCCAAGTTAAACCAAGCCCGACCCGTTTAGAAAGCCCAAGTGCCTAGCTAGAAGGCTAGGGTATAAATATCCCTTCACCACACTTGGTGAAGGGTGTTGGTTACATTTTCACACACACTTGTAACTTCCCATTTCTCTCTAATCTAACTTTCTTTCTTGTTTCTCTCTCTACTTTCTCTCTCTAAGATTCCATCTTATTTTCTAGCATTTTGGTAAAGAATATAGTTGTGTAATGGATTAAACTAGTGGGATAACATACTTAATATGAGTAAATTATAATTATACATAAGATATCATTGAAATTGTCATATAATTATTTGTATATCATATTTATCATTTTTTAGATCTTTATATCAGTTTTGCATTTAAATTAATTATATTAATAAACCACCAATCTTATTAATCGCTTGACTTATTTATTTAAACAGGTTAAATGGTTCACAAACGGGTTACATGTGTTATGCAGGTCTGGATTAGGGTTGAGTTTCTTGACACGATTAATAAATGAGTCGTGTTTGGGTTGAGGTTATATTAACCCGCCAACCCGCGAACCCGAACAAGTCAACCTGAACACGACTCGATTACCGCCCTAGGTTTGACGGAGTAGCCATTGAGGCGATGGCTCAAAGTGGCTGACCAAGTTTTTAGATTAGACCTAAAGCTTCGATACCATGTTAAACTGTGAAATCGGCGTAAGTTATAATATTTATTAAGACATAATATATAGATGTTACTGTAAATAAATAAAAACCTAAAAACCCTATGCTTACAAAAAAAGGTGTGCTCATTTAGGTTAAAAGACCACTCACATACCGCTATACAAAAGAGTAAAAGACCTTTGGTTCTCTACCTCAACTTATTGCATTACGACATTTTCTTTATTCATCAACCTTGTGTAGTAGTACCATTATTTTCCAACCAAAAAAGTAACTAGAAAAAAAGTTTCACAAGAAAATAAGTCATGAGGGTGCACATAGATTGTGTTGGTAGCCGCCATGTGCTAGCTTGTTTTGACGTCCAATTTTGCCACATCACCAACCAATCCTTGTCTTCCACATCAGCAATCTAATCCACTTTTTCAGTTTTAACGGCTGTGATTGCGTCCACATCATCATCCATCCAATGGCCAATTCACCTCCATCTAGACCTTTCGTACTGTGTACCCAAGTTTTGGATTTACATAATATTCGAAATTACGTAATATAAGAGTATATCTTTACAGTAATAGAATGTATCTTTTTCAATCAATGTACGCGTTCTTTATCTGAGTTTTTACTAGAATTATATTCAAATGTAACAAAGAGTCTTAACATTAAAAAAGTACTATTAAGATGGCTTATTCTTGTTGCTTAAGTTTGATTTATTGCATGTCCGCTAATATTACAAATGCGCGTTGTCAATTAATGTTATAGTATTAAATATATATTTATTGTTTTAGATTAGATACGTAGTATCAAAGTTATTATTTCGGTGTGTCACAAAAGAATAATTTAATTGTAATTGTAAATTACACTAATCAAGACATGTATTGAGCAAAAATTAAACATTGAGTTGGTTAACAAATGAGTTTTTTAAGGTCAAGTGTAATGATGACCCCTATTAAAAAGATCAAGTCTTTCATTGCCACGCTAGAAAAATCATTTATGAAATTACTAACGCACATAAACCTACAAAACAACTCGATCACATATGCGACCGATTATTATTTTTTCTCGTGTTAAGACGCGTTAAAAGTAAATCAAGCCAAACATTTATTTTGAAGCGAAAAGTATATTATTTTAATAAAAAAATGAAAACTTTTGTAAAGCATCTCTTATTGGTGTCATTAACATCTACCTAGCATAGTTAGGTAGGAAGTTGTTAATCAATTGAATGTCATTATAAGCTCGAATCACTAACCATTAACTTTGCTTAAAAAAAGTTGCTGTCATTAATATTTCCCATTTAACTACACTAATATCAATCTAGGGGTGAGCATCGGGTCGAAACCGATCCGAACCGAGAAAACCGACCCGAAACCAAAAACGAGTTAAGGATTTTTGGAAATCGATAACCGAACCGAAACCGACTAAACCGAAATAATTATCCAAAACCGAAAACCGAACTGAATAAGCTCGGTTCGGCGGGTCGGGTAGGTTTTCGGTTCCGTTTGCTCAGCCCAATCAATCTCTCAAGTTAATTATATTATCTTGGTAGAATAAAAATATTACACCTAAATAATAAAAACAAGTAAAAACAAAAGTGAATAAAAAAAGATTTTTATTTATATCTTGTTGATCAAGTATTAAAATAATAATAAGAATAATACTGTAGTAAAATTTACACATGACCCCTTTCACGTCCCGTCTATATAGATAACGATGACACCCAATTATAGTTTTAGAGAGAGAAACCCAAATCACCAATTTCTAGACCGAGAAAATACTTTATCACCAGATAGAGAAAAGGGTTTTATCTTTCTCAATTCAATCTATACAATTGGTTAGTTTTTCTTCATACCCATCTTTTTTTTAGCTTAATTGCTAGCTTTTTTTATAAATTTTGTCATAAAGTTTTGATTTTTATGTTTTTTTTTGGATTTTAATAATGGGTTTTTGTTAACAATGGAAACGAAATGGTAAAATGTAACATTTTTATTGTGTTTAGGGGGTGTTTGGGTAAGATTATTGTGTTTCTAGGAAGCTATTAAGCTTCTTGGTGGTGTTTGGGTAAGGTTATTTGAAAGAGCTTATTAGTTTTTTTTGTGGTGATATGGTGTTTGTTTCGGCTTATATAGCCGGCTTATGGCTTATTTGATTTTGGGCTTATGTTTCATAAGCTCACTTTTTGTGGCTTATTTTGAAACTTTTCGGCTTATATAAGTTTATTATGACACAATGAGCTTATATAAACTGAAAAGTTTCAAAATAAGCCACAAAAAGTGAGCTTAATAAGCCCGAAACAAAATAGGCCATAAACCGGCTATATAAGCTGAAACAGGCTTATATAGCGGGTTTATGGCTTATTTGATTTTCGGCTTATGTTTCATAAGCTCACTTTTTTGCCACTTAATTTGAAACTTTTCGGCTTATATAAGTTCATTCTGACACAATAAGCTTATATATGCTGAAAAGTTTCAAAATAAGCCGCAAAATGTGAGCTTATGAAACATAAGCCATAAGCTCGCTATGTAAGCCGAAACAGACACCATTGACAGTTTATATATCTGTTAAACTTGTTTAGTGAGGGGTGTTTGGTGGATTGCTTAATAAAACGGATTATCTGCTCATTACTTGAGTTTAAATCAGGATTGGTCGTTATAGTTGTTAAGACATTATTCCCTGCTAGTTGCTGATTGGAGTGTATTGTTCTTGTGCTTTTGAATACAGATTAGCGAGTGCTGTGAAGAGTCGAGGCCGGTTTTGGTGTTTGATGATTGTTTTGTGAACCATTCAGTTATTAGTTTGCTCCTTGTTTCTGGTTTTGAATCCATTTTCCCAGCCGTAGGCTGCGAAAACACCACTAATTGCCCCGCCTTTGGTTCATGTCGCGCAACTTAGACAGCCCAGTTCAGACCCAAATGGCTGTAGCTCTTTTCAGGAGTCCTTTAGGGCGGGAGTACCATGGGAACAGTAGGATTGAAGGGGCGAAAGCTACTGGCAGGAGACGTGTGTTTGTTCAAACTGAGTCAGGTTGTGTGTTGGGTATGGATATAGATAGATCTGATAATGCTCATATGGTTAAACGAAGGTTGCAGATTGCTTTAAATTTTCCTATTGAAGAAAGTTCGTTGACTTTTGGAGATATGGTTCTGAATAATGATCTTAGTGCTGTTCGTAACGATTCACCGCTTCTGTTAACCAGAAATGTCTTACATAGAAGCTCATCAACCCCTTGTATGTCTCCCACTGGTAGGGATATACAGCAGAAAGACCAAAGTGGCCCTGTTGAGATCTTGGGTCATTCGAGTAGTTTTGTGAGAATACAACGGGTTGTAGATGTGGTTGTGATTGCAATGAAGTCGGGAGTTGATCCGATCCTTGCTACTGGGGGCCTTGGTGGTGCTTATTATTTCAGTAACAGTAAAGGTGAGAAAGTGGCCATAGTGAAACCAACAGATGAAGAACCGTTTGCACCTAATAACCCGAAAGGGTTTGTGGGTAAAGCACTTGGTCAACCAGGTTTAAAGCGTTCAGTTCGGGTTGGTGAAACCGGGTATCGTGAGGTAGCTGCTTACCTGCTTGACTACGATCACTTTGCTAATGTCCCCCCTACTGCATTGGTCAAAATCACACATTCAGTTTTTAATGTTAATGATGGTGTAAGTGGAAACAACAAGAAGCCTCAAAGGAAGAAGAAGCTTTTTAGCAAGATTGCTTCATTCCAGAAGTTTATGCCGCATGATTTTGATGCTAGTGATTATGGAACCTCAAGCTTTCCTGTGTCTGCTGTTCACCGTATTGGTATATTAGATATAAGAATTTTCAACACGGATCGACATGCTGGAAATCTTTTAGTTAGAAGGCTTAATAACGATGATGTTGGAAGATTTAGTGAAGTTGAACTCATACCCATTGATCATGGTTTATGTTTGCCTGAAAATTTGGAGGATCCGTATTTCGAGTGGATCCATTGGCCTCAGGCTTCAATCCCATTTTCAGAGGATGAGCTTGAGTATATTGAAAAACTCGACCCGTATGATGACTGTGAGATGTTAAAAACTGAACTTCCGATGATACGTGAAGCTTGCTTACGGGTCTTGATTCTTTGCACGATTTTCCTAAAGGAAGCTGCTTCTTATGGTTTGTGCTTATCTGAAATAGGTGAGATGATGAGTCGGGAGTTTGTCCGTGGTGAAGAGGAACCGAGTGAGCTCGAGGTTTTATGTATGGATGCAAGGAGAATTGTGGCCGAGAAGAAGGCTGAAATTGTGGTTCATCCCCCGGAGGATGAAACAGAAGAGGAAGATGGGTTTCAGTTTAATATTGACTACAATGATTCCGCCTTTGACTTCACTCCAAAATTGTCAAGTGATAACTTTATGAATTTCGGGTTTGGGCGAAACCCGCTTTCGAAACTTGAAGAAACCATCGAGGAAGATGAAGAAAGTGAAGAGGAAAAAGAATCTGAAGGTCTTGTGCTTCCTGCATCCAAGGAAGTGCCTTGTGTTTCAAAGCTGTCAATGAGCAAGTGTAGTTTAAGTGATGATAGTGGTATTAGTAAGTTAAAGAGTCAGAAATCAAAAGCGGAAAGCAATGGCTATGTGGCGGTGAATTCATCTTCTGGGCACATGAGTGCGAATGAGCTAGCGCCAGCTGGTGCCAATTTCGTGAAGTTTGCTGACATGGATGAGGAGGAATGGGGCCTGTTTCTAGAGAAGTTCCAAGATCTGCTTTACACTTCGTTTGCCAAACGCAAGGAAATTGCAATGGGGCAGAGGCAGAGACTGAGGCTCGGGACTTCTTGCCAGTTTTGAGATTTATACGTATCAGATAGGATTCGGAGGTATTGCTCATACTGGATTACTATACTATGTTACCGGTTTTGAGTTTGACTTTGAATAATTTAACTTTCAGGCTTGAGTTGCTATTTAGTGTTTAGGGTTACGGGACTTTTAGTTAAATTGCAGTGAATGGGCATGTTCTGTAGATATTCACAAAGAACTGTCTTTAGTTGGTGAGGATTCAGGTTGAACTTTAGTCGCATTTGTTTCATATTTTTTTACCGCTGTTCTGCATTTCTTTTTCAGTTCATGGCGACATTGTTTATAAATAATATTTAGCTTGAAGATTTGATAGTAATGTTTGTATATTGTGTTATTGCAGTAGACGCATACATCTATAAAATTGATTTGCTCTCTGTAATGCTTGTTTCGTGTTGTTAAGTTGCTAATATGGTCTTATGTATGAGAATTGTTTTAAGCGGTTTTGGATGACAAGTATTGTGCTTATACCACCGGTATGTTAGCCAAGTTAAAGAAACAGCGTAGGCTAACAAATCTAAGGAGGTACCCAGCTTTTTAAGGCTGTCAATGAACAAGTTCAGTTTATGTGATAAAATAGTTATATTAGTAGCTGCAAGAGTAGGATGACGAAAGCTGAAAACATTGGTTACATACTTATGTGGCTGCGAGTTCATCTTTCGGGCACAGAAGTGTGAGTGAGCTAGTGCTAGCTGGAGAGAGTTCCGTGCAGTTTGCGAGGAGTGCGGGGAGTAACGGGTCTGTTTCTTGAGAAGTTTCAAGATCTGTTTTACAGTTTTGTTTGCCAAATGCGGCAATTGCAGTTGTGGCAGAGTCAGAGGCTCAGGACTTCTTGCCAGTTTTAAGAGTAAGATAGGATACCAAGAGATGTCTCAAACTGGATTTACTATGTTTACTGATTTCATGTGTCACGGTTTGAATATTTTGACTTGGTAGTTGGTTTTTGCGGCATCAGGAGTATAGCATCTTTCAGTTAAATGGTACTGAATGTGCATGTTCTGTAAATATTATTACAGAGATGCCTTTACTTGACGAGGATTCAGTCGTATATGTTGCTTCTTTTTTTAATGGTGTTACGTTTTACTCTTTCGCTTCTTGGCAACATTGTTACGTAAGGCTCCTGTCTTGCAGAGCGGTTTATATGCAGAGGAATTAATGCGTGTATAATATAATTATGGTTTTTGTACCAAAAAGCCTATACCCTAGCGGCATCGGTAACATGATTGAGTAACATGCTTCTTAATCAAGTGGTTGTGAGCCCAAATCATGGCTAAAAATATGGCTAGGAGAATTATATGAGATGTTGTTCAAGTGTTTTAAGATTGTTATTTGGATTTTGGAACCTTGTTGCATGTTTAAACTTTATATTAAGGTTGGATGTAGATGCATGAATATAAAAATTCAAACATGAATGTCTCTTTCTTTCAAAGAAAGTCAGTGATAATAATGATGTTTGGTTTTGCTTTTTTGATGTAATTAAAGTGTAATGGATATGATAATGAACATGACAACAAGTAACAGACAAAAGTTATTTTAATGTACAAGTACAAGTACAACTATGGAAATAGGGACTTGTGAAATCTAACGATTACCAGATAAAAATTTTCCTCTTATTATTTCTACGAGCATACTTGTGTTATTCTATCGCTTCTTTTATCTCGTTTACTGATTTTGATTGCAAAACTTGCCGTGACCTTGGTTTAATCCATATTCCATAAACCGCCCACGTTAACTTTATGTGCACTGGATAAATGTTTGGCCGCTGCAATGATGGTTTCCTAGGGTCCACATGGCGCTTTCAAGTCCTTGACACGTCTCTCACCTTCTTTTGATGAAAACGAAAGGCACTCACTCATTGATCTGATTATCAATGATATACCATGCTTATGTTCTTGCCGTTGCTAGCCATTTCTTTTAATCTATTTGAATTTAGTATTTGTGTTTAAGGATGAGCTATAAGGTTGTGTTGCAAAACAAGGTCTATACATAAACTTGGTTTCTTGATCATCAAGGCTGATCCACCAAATGAATGATCCCAGAAATTATTACAGTATACTTTTCTGAACATGTCTCTTTTTCTTTCTTTCTATAGTCGTATCTGTTACTGTTATGCATTTTTCTTTCGCTTCTAAGCGACATTTCAGACTATATTTGCACATAAAAAGGTTTTTATGTGCTACTGTATCATTTGCTGTTATACAACAGATATGGTCTTGTGGTTTGTAAATAAAAACCAAAGCTCATTTTAAAAACCAATATTTAGCCTGTGGCTTTTGATTGTGTCAATAGGTTATTTTAAGGCAAGGTTGGATAAATGCTGGTTTTACTTCATTACTTCTTTGATACTATCTTTCTATAATTTCTATCGTAAATTTACGATCATTAATTAAATAACTTTTAACTGTTCAACTGATATCAGCCACAATATACATTTACTCTTTGCTTCTTACGACCTAATATGAACTTCCGAGTGGGAAGACTATAATGGTTGTTTCACTTGTATAATGAATAAGAAGCTAATGAATGATGCAACTTTTTTGTTCTTCACCAATCAAATTTCTTTTAATTGTGATTCGATTGATTTCATGTCGATTTTCTGCTTAATTTTCGTCAGCTACTATATAGTTTACATTGTAGCTAATACTTAGGTTAATGATTTAATTGAACGCATGAAAGGTGTTGGAAGAATGCCTAGTATAGATTTGCAGCATATTCTCAATCACGATATAAGGACTATACATTAGTATCAGTGAATATGAAACAATAGTTTTATTATTAACGGGTTAAGATTGTTACAAACTTAAACCTTCTGAACAAGGTAAACTTAATGAACACATAACGGGCACATATATAGCCACTACATTGGTATAGTACACGAGACTGGTTTTGCACTGCTTATGATTTGTTACAAAAGTGAATACAGTATCGTACTAGTGATTAAAATCCATTAAAATCCAGGTCGAAACATCGTCTTGGTAAAAATTTAACTATATGCTTAGATATAGCGTTACACATAATTTCCAAGACATCTAAGACGTGTTTAAACAAAGACTGTGGCCATCTGCCTTCGTTTTCTCCTCCCACTCCGACTAAGTCCATTTGATTCAGTTACTAGACGTACCATTCATGGTTCAGATATATCATTATGGTGATCTTATAAATAAGCTTATATTAGTCGTACTTTATGTGCACTAGAGAAATGCTTGGCAGCTGCAATCATAGCTTCCTCAGGTCCACTAGGCGCTTTCAAGTCCTTGACGCGTCTCTCACCTTCTATTGACGAAAACGAAAAGCACTTACTCACTGACCTGGTTATCAATGAGAACGTGCTCACGTTCTTCTTGTTGTCGTTGCTACCTATTTTTTTTTTATAATCTCTTAGAAAATTTAGTATTTCAGTATTTGTAATGAATGTTAATGATAAGTTGTAACTATGTGATGCAAAAAAAGGTTTATATACAAATTTGGTTTCTTGATCATCAAGGTTTATTAACCTAAGGAATCATCCAGGAAATACTAATTTGTGAAACATGTGTCTTATGACTCTTTTCTTGACTTCTATATTTTGACCATTGACTTCTCACCTTTTCCTTCTTTGCAAGAAATGAACAGTGAGTGAGAATATTCTTATCAATTATTGGGTTGTGCTTATGGGCTGGGCTCACACAAAATATGTAAGCAGTCATGCACACAGGCACTCATGCATGCATGCAACTTTGAACTGAACTAGTATATATTTAAAAAAGTTACTGTATTATTATACAAACAAACGTTTATTGGAGTTTTAGCACACACATCTGCTACAGTAAAGACTTTTTAATTATAAAAATAATAATTAATTAATCGAAGTGAACAGTAGATTTAGTAATTAATATTATATAACCCTGAACAATGAAAATATTACAGTATATAAACTTAAAATGATTACTCATTCTTATCACTATTCTTTAAGAAGCACGTGTCCCTCACTAATCTAATTCATCAAACCCAGAAATTGAATCACAACCATCACCGCAACTTCCAGATGCAGCTTTATCTTTTCCACCACCTACACACACCAAAATCAATAACCCTACATCTCAAAGGTGAGAAAATGGTGCTACAAGAGGCTGTACGAGTTTCCTTAATCAAGAAGGTGTAAGTTTTCACTTTGTTAATTTTTTGTTAATTAATCTTTGGGTTGAAATGTGTAATTACTTATGAAAATTTAACATTCATCATTCTCCAAAACTCACACAAACTATTGGACCCAGCATAAAAACAGACACGCAAACCAAACACTGCCGCTTCAGATTTGTTTTTTTTTTGTTTTTTTTTTCACATATTGCTGAAGCTCTTTTGTGGTTTTTCATTGATAGAATCTGCCTACATGGTGGTTGTGTGTCAATATTTTGTTGGAAATTAATGATATAATCACCATAGTTGTTAATAGTAAAGAAAAATAACAGAAATTAGTGTTAGAATTGTAATTAAGTATAATTCTGTGTAACTTATGTAAAAATAAAAAACTTTTATATCGGTTGCAATGGTTGGGGAATAAACCACCGTCAACCGCCACCGTATGAACAATCACGATGGTTGGGAGGCACCTTTTCAGTATGTATAAATAGGAATCATTGTAATCACAAAAAATATATCGGTTACTCAGTTTATCATAAACAAATTGTTTGATTATTCGATCCTGTTTTTATACCTTTCTCCAACAATTGGCATCAGAGCCAAAGGGCTCAATCAGAGAAGAATCACCGAAAAGGGACTTTACCTGATCGAAAGAAGAAGACCGGTATGAAAAAGCAACCGGAAAGAAACCAAATCGGAGGCAGGGGAGTACCGCCATCCAAAGCATACAAGCAATCGCAAAATCCGGCAAGGGACAACCACCGGAGAAGCATACGACCGAGAAGAATCGAGGGTTACTCGATTTTTGATTGTAAGAACCAGAGAAGGGAAGGAAGAAGGAGGCCACGATAAAAAAAAGGGAACAAGACCTTTAGATAAAAGACTAAGTTAAAATGGTCGGGAAAGACGACAATAAACTAGAAGTAGGTACTTCTAGAATAAACGAAATTGGGTCAACAACCCATTTTCAGTGCCCTATGTTGAAAGGGGCAAACTACACAACAAGAGCATCCTAATGCAAGCTTATATTAGAAGCAAATGGACTTTGGGAAATGATCGAGCCAAAACTAACAACTGAGGCTGATACGAAGAAAGACAAAACCGCTATCGCCTACATCTACCAATCATTACCAGAAGACCAACTGCTACTTATTTCAAAATACAAGACTGCAAAGGCAGTTTGGGATGCTTTGAAGACAAGACGTTGGAGTAAACCGTGTACCCACCAAGCAAAACAACAAACACTCAAATCGAGTTTGAGATGTTACATATGGAAGAAATGAATCAATAGGATTCATTTGTTACACAGTTCGACGGGTATTAACAACAAGCAGCAAAGCGTCGGATTAGCATATGAAGATTTCTACCCTCGTAAGAACAATTATTAAAATGCCGAACCGGGATAGATTTCTTCTTCAAATTGTGCTCTATCTGAACAATACACGGATTTTTATTAAAAGATACCATGTCATTATAACGAAGCAATTGGAGAAACTGAAGACTTTTGAAGAAAGACTTAAATATAAGAATGGAAAGAACCAATGAACACTCAGGTAAGGACTATGATACACACACATAAAGAATCAAGCCAAAAATTCAGAAGAACGTGGTCATGGAGATTAACCAATCACGATGCCAAGAAAATATAACAATTCCAGATCAGAAAGAAGAACCTGTGCAATCAACACGCGAAATAATATATCAAGAAAAAAACAGACATAGCATCAACTCCCAATAAAATTTACTCATGATAAGATAAGGTGACCTACTCTTCAAGCAAGGATTATGGCTTTTGCAAACACAATTTCCATCAAAGAAAGAAGAACAATTCAATCTCATTGAAGAAGACTGTAAAACTCCAACTTACTTTATGGCACTGTCGAAGAATGCACCACGAAGTTTCTATTAACCCAAGAAGAATCACGAATAGCAAGAAATAAAGGAAAATTCCATTCAGCTTCAATTGACAATATCAATACATTGAACAACAAGGATTGGCAGTGAAAACGTTATGGTGGTGTAACCGAAAGCATAGTCGACTTGGAATTAGAAAGATAATACGCTGCAAGAACTCCAATAGAGACAAAGTGTTTGTAGTGATAACCAACGCAGAAAACATGAACAATCAGGATTTTATGAAAATCAAAGAAACACAACAATGAAGGTGGAAGTAACCGAAGAAAAATTGATCTACCTGGATGTAAGGATGATCACAAGCTCTACAAGAAATCAAACGAAGACATTATGGAGGAAATTTGTTAGAAGAATATCTAACAGTATGGAAGAAAATGTTAGAGGAGTATCTAACAAAACTAATGATCAGTCGGGATGTACGATTGATCAAAGCAGTACAGCTCAGAGGTGGATTTAACCAGAAGAAGGATCAAGAAGACTTAATAAACGTGGATGACAAAGATATGAAGAATGTGATTATATCCTTAAGGGGATGTTGAAATTAATGATAATAATCAACATAGATGTTAATAGTAAAAGAAAAATAACATAAATTAGGTGTTTGAATTGTAATTAATTATAAGTCTATGAACTTATGAAAAAAATAAAAAAACTTGTAAGGTGCAATGGATGGTGAAAAACCACCGTCAACCGCCAACCAAAATACCGCCACCCGGAATGAACAGATCACGAGGTTGGGAGGCACCTTTTCAGTATGTATAAATAGGAATCATTGTAATCACAAAAAATATATCGATTACTCAGTTTATCATAAACAAATTGTTTGATTATTCGATCCTGTTTTTATACCTTTCTCCAACATATTTGTGGATAATAAGCAAGAAAGCTCGTATGACTTAGCACATATTCTATTCAGGTACGCCGCCTTGTGAATTAATACTTTGAGGATGCATTTGGCGTTTTCGACTATATCTGGATTATCTCACTCTACTTTTGGCTAACATGATCTCCTTGTTAGAGGTTATTTCCATGATTTCGTTCTCTCTCATTTTACCAACGATGTTTGGTTCAAATCTAGCGAAAGCTTCTCTACATCGAGAGCAAACAATGTATCAAGATCCTAATGATAATAATCACTTTTAGCTGTTCAATTGATCTATATTATCCAAAATATACAGTTACTCTTTGCTTCTTTACAACCTAATATCAACAGAGTGGGAAGAATAATTATTTCACTTGTGCAATGATTACAAAGCTAATGAATGAGGCAACTGTTTTGATCTTTACCAATCAGTTTTGTTCTTTACCAATCAGTTTTCTTCTTACTTGTGTATCAGTTGATTTCAATCTGCGTAATTTTCTTCAACTACTATGTTTACAGTTCACATTATTGTCGCTAGAATACTTAAATAGATTGATGATTAAATTGACTGCATAATAAGGTGTTCAAAGAATGCCTAGTATAGAATTGCAGCATATTATCAATTATGATATATGGAATATACATTAGTATCAGTGAATATGAAACAATACGTCGTTTATTATTAATGGGTTAAGATTGTTACAAACTTAAACCTCTGAAGAAGGTAAATGTAATGAACACATAACGGGCACATATATAGCCACTACATTGGTATAGTACATGAGACTGGTTTTGCACTGCTTATTATTTGTTACAAAAGTGAATATAGGGCTAGTGATGAAAACCCATTCAAATCCAGGTCCAGTCATCTTCTTGGTAGATATTTAAATAGTATATGCTTAGATATAGCGATTCAACATGATTTCCAAGACATCTAAGACGTGTTTAAACGATTACTGTGGCCATCTGCCTTCGCTTTCTCCTCCCACTCCGACTAAGTCCATTCGATTCAGTTACTAGACGTACTACTCACAGTTCAGATATATTATTGTGGTGATCTTATAAATAAGCTTATATTAGTCGTACTTTATGTGCACTAGAGAAATGTTTGGCCGCTGCAATCATAGTTTCCTCTGGTCCACTAGGCGCTTTCGAGTCCTTGACACGTCTCTCATCTTCTATTGATGAAAACAAAAAACACTCACCCACTGATCTGGATATCAAAGAGAACATGCTCACGTTCTTCTTGTTGTCGTTGCTACCCATTTTTTTTATAATCTCTTAGAAAATATAGTACTCCCTCCGTCCCACATTAAGTGTCCACTTGATTTTTTCAAAGTCTTTTTTCTTCAACTTTGACTTTAATGATTTCTTCTTATGTTATATGATACTTGATGCAAGATATATGAATGGATAGAGTTTTGAATATATTTTTCGTTGGTATAATTTTCGTTTAATATTATATAACATAAACAAAAATATTTATGGTCAAAGTTGATGAAAAAAGACTTAAAAGATTCCATTGTGGACACTTAATATGAGACGGAGGGAGTATTTCAGTATTTGTAATGAATGTAATGATGAGTTATAACTATGTGATGCAAAACAAGGTTTATATACGAATTTGGTTTCTTGATCATCGAGGTTGATTAACCAAAGGAATCATCCAAGAAATACTAATTTGTGGAACATGTGTCTTTTTCTTTCTTTCTATATTTGACTTCTATATTTTGACCATTGACTTATCACCTTTTCCTTCTTTGCAAGAAAAAAATAGTGAGTGTAATATTCTTTTCTATTATTGGGTTGGACTCACACAAATTATATAAGCAATCATGCATGCAACTTTAAACAAGAACTATACGGAACTTAGAAAAAGTTATTAATTACAAAAAATACCTCAAATATAATTAAACTTTTAAACAAAGTCATGCCCATGCCTTTAAAATTACATTTACGCACAAAAACAAACCAGATCAAAATAGGAATTTGTGAAAACTTAAAAGATTCCCAATAAAATTTTCCTCTTTTTATTTATATGTGGATACTCCTGTTATTTTATCGCTTATTTTATCTCATTTACTGATTTTGATTGCAAAACTTGCCGTGACCAGTGGCGGAGCCATGTAGTAAATAGGGGGGGGGGCCGTTTCCCCCGATAAACTGACGAATTTTTTTTTTTAGTGCAAAAATTGTATTTTTATGGCCTTATTTTTAGTTTGCCCCCATCCTAAATCTCAAATTGCCCCCGATAAGGCTGCTTAAATATGAAAAAGCTATTGAAAAGTTGCTAAAAGATGCTAAAAGCTGCTAAAAAACTGTTAAAAAGTGCTAAAATGCTACTAAAAACGGCTAAAAAGTGCTAAAACGCTACTAAAAAGCTACGGTTTTTGAAGCTGTTTTCGGAGAAAATTTTTTTGCCCCCTATATGCCAAGATCCTGGCTCCGCCACTGGCCGTGACCTAGGTGGAATCCATAAACCTCCCCTCGGTATTCTGAGATCAACATTGGAGTTGGAAGTATGATTGTTTCACTTTGTGCATTGATCTCATACTTATGAATGATACAACTATCTTGATCT
>BQNB010057861.1:11160-25275 GCA_026074375.1 Tanacetum coccineum
GCAAAAGGGCTTAAAAGCTTAAGTCATTTGGGACAAATAAGCTAGCTGAAGAGAAATAAGCAAACTAACTATCTAATTTAAACCTAAAAAGCTACTGAGAGCTAAAATGAGCTAATTTCATAAGCTAAATAAGCCTAAAATGAAAAATAAGCAATCCCTAAGCCTAAGTCATTCAAAAACAGTCAAATGCCAAGTTTGGCCTTAAAAATAAGCCAACAAACAAGCTTCCTAAGGTCTGAAAATCAAGAGGCTTATACAAGAGCTTATTGGCTCTTGAAATAAGCCAATAACTTGGGCTTAAATGCTCTTAATGGCTGAGAAAAATAAGCCTAAAGTCTCCCCTTTGCACCAGGGGAGCACATTTTGTAGGTGAAAAAGGGCTTTTGTCTTTTTGAAATTTGTTACTTAAAAACCTGGTGAACTTTGACTTAACAAGTCAAAAGACCAAAGCTGCTTAACAGCCTTTTTTGTACACACACAAAACACACTTTTTGACACTCAACACTCAAAATCCAAGTGCTTAATTAAATAAGCACTTGGGGATTTCCTAAAATACTCACAGTTTTGAAAATAGATTTAAAAACTTTGAAAAACCATTTTGAAACTAAAAACTTTTTAAAAACAGCTTAAAATTGCTTAAAAACTTAAGCTAAAGTTAACCAAAATACCTCAACCCAAACCACAAGTGATTTTGACCCGTTTTGATGGTTATCCCAAACACCCCCTTAACTTTTGAAAGAGGCTTAAAAACTTATGAAAACTGTTTTAAACTGAAATTTTGGAAATATTAATGATACTTAAGCTATTTAAGTTATATAAAAGACAAAAAGAAAAGCAAATAAGCACTTTTAAAGTAATAATAAGCTAGGACAGTTTAAACTACTTGTGACAGTTTTAACTAAAAAAATTAGACTAAAAACATTTAAAAAGCAAACTTAAGCATGAGTTACATTAATAAGCATAAAAAGATATAAATAAGCTGAAAAATAAGCTACATAAGCTGTGCTACTGTAATTAAGCAAAATTTGAAAGAAATGTACCTTTGATCCTTTTCACTAAAAGGATCTTGTGAAGTCCTAAATAAGCTCTAAATTCCTACCCTTGGCTTATAAATAAGCCAAAACTAAGCTGAAAACCAATAAGCCTTCCATGTTAGCTTATTCATCCTTGCTTTTTTTAATCCCACAGTGACTTTTTCTTGTATTTTCTTAGGGTGTTTTAAAAACAGAATGTAAAAGATTGTTTCAGTGAAAGCTTAAAAACTTTCAAAAAGATAATTATGATGTAAGAACACAAGTAAAGCACTTAACTCAATTTCATTAAACCAAAAGTACAATTACAAAGAAACTTTTTAAACTTTTTTAAAAGCTACTACACTTGACTAAAAACTTGTAAAATTACATAAAACAAACTTAAAACTTAAAAAAACTACTTGCCACAATGGCTGTTACAATGTTCTTTAAATAGGAAGCAAATTCGACTAGGCTTGTCTTCTCTTTTGTCTTGTGCTTTCTTGTAGACACACAAACACAAGTGTGTTTGTTTTGTGAGTGCAAAGTCAAGCCAATCCTGGCCCTTTAAACTCCTTGGTACTTGTTTGGATCATCTTGGTCGTCGAAATAAGCTTTGGGAGATGTGGGATTGCCAAGTTGGCAATTGGGATTTGTGATAGGGATTAAGGGTTAATAGTTGCAGGGTTTGAGGAGAAAACGAAGGGTAAAGACTGGTATGGGGGGAATACATTTTTAGGCGGGAAAAATTGAGTTTATAAAGGTTGGGGGTGACAGGCACGAGTTTGTGGAAATGGGCAAAATTGGCCCCTCAAAGTTATATGGTTTATTGCGTTCATCGTCCTTGTGGTTATATAACTTTGGGGACTTGGCAAGTTAAGTCCCCAAACGTTATAACACTAATTGCATGAACCGTCCTTGTGGGATATAACTCTTTGGACTTGGCAGTTTGGGCCCTTGGAGTATACCTTTCCCTTATTGGACAATATTTGCCATTCTCATTTTCCTTTTCTCAATTTTTCCTCTAAAAATATAAGTTAGGGTTTTTGGCAATTTTAACCCCTCAACTTATATTTCTTCACATGTGACTTTTTGGATTTTTCGGGGTTTACTGAACTTTGACCATTGACTTTCTGTTGCCTCTTTTTGACTTGATTACATTTTTTGCTTCGATTTTGCTTTGTCTTTCACAGTCTTTTCCATTCCGAGTCCGTGTTTTGTCGTTTTGGCTTTGTTTTTGTCTTTTTCTTAGTAATCCCGGTTATCGCGTGGACAATACAATTAACAAAACAAAGGCGGTGAGGCATAAGATTGTATGGGCAGTGAGTGTAAGTCCTTTATTATGTTTATATTTTTAAAAAGCTCCAATTTTTTAGAAGGTAAAAGGTTATTGTAATTATAGCACATACCAGTGTTAGTTTAGAATTTCCTTGCATTGTTTTGTATTTTGTCTTTCCAATGTAGTTCGTATTCGAGAGTGCATTAGGTGGTTTGCTATTAAATAAAAGTTTGAAGGTATATTCGTTTATATACTAACAAAACCGAGCGAAAGAACGAAAAAGAAAACCAGTGCAACACCGGTTTGTGATGTTAGACACGGTTCATGAACCAGTTCCAAACGCGGTGTGACCGGTTCGAGCAACATAAACCGCACACAAACCGATTAGCCGTTTCTTCAAACCGTTTCCGACTGGGGGAGGGTCGTTGACCGAGAGGTAAACTGGTTTCTGTTGACCAAGAAGACCCCCCCGAAAACCGAAACTTATATTAACCGGTTTGCACACGGAGCTACGCCGTTATGGACATCATCACGTGCCTTGTCAATCAGAGCAAGAAAAACGGGTACGAAAAGTATGTTATGGCTAAGGCTAAAGTTTAGAGTAGTTTGCGTTCGAAGTTTTCCAAAAGGAGTACAAAGTGGAGACACATTGATCACAGAAGCTTCTTTTACTGCCAGAACAAAGCCCTTTTTTAATGACCGCCTCAGGCAATCGGCAACATGTTCCAAAAGTTGGATTGAACATAAACCACGTAGACCAAATGATCACTCTGTTGACCGTTCAACTAACGTTTTACAGAAGAGAGTCTGTACCGAAACTAGCCAATGCCTAACCTTTATTGTAATACAGAGCAGATGTATTGATGTTTTCAACACTAGAAATAGATCGTTATGTAGTTGAGCTTGGGTTCAAGAATCTTACAAAGCATCGAGTTTCAAGTCAATTCGTGTTTTTGTTTGAAGTTAAATCAACGTTGATGTTTTAAGTATATAGACAAGCAATATATATTGCTCGTGTATGCGTTGCCGTTGGCGTTAAGCAATTTTTATTCAATATTTATATTGGTGCTAGCGAGAAGGGCCGTGGTTTAATTTTATTCGTAAGAGTTGGTGACCACCGCTCGTAGCAGCGACTGTGTATTTGTACGGATTTGATTACGGAATCCTGCCTGATGCCGTGGGGCATAGAGATATTTCGCAATCTTTTCGAAGAATGTATTGATTGGAAATTTGTCTAGCCGCGTGTGGCGAAGGCTTACTTTTATAGCAACAGCAGGGATTTATGATTATTTCGTCGTGGAATATTTTTATAACAATCAGCGGAATATTAAGAACATGCAAGCCATTTTTGTATAAGATCGTCTGACGTATGACATAAGCAGTGAGCAATTTGTCATCGTATTGTTCGTGTCATTTTAAAAATTTATTTCCCGTTGTGAATTTTTATATCTGAATGAATCGGTAGCGATATGTGTTAAAAAATATGATAAATTAAATTTATAATATACAAGATCGAAAATAGTATAAAAGGATTGAGGGTATACTTTTGTAGATTTTCCTTTTTTTTCCTATTTACTTAAGTAGAGTAGCGGGGGAAGGGGGTATGTTGTTGAGGGTGTTATTTTTAAGATATTATTTTTTTTTTTTTTTATTTTTTTATTTTTTTTTTTTATTTTTTTTTTGAGTTGGTATATTTTTATTTTTTTAGATTTTTATCTTGAGTTTTTTTTTTAGGAGAGTTGTTTTTTTTTTTTTTTTTTTTCTTATTTTTTTTTTTTTTTTTATTTTTTTTTTTTATTTATTTATTTTTTTTTTTTTTTTTTTTTTTTTTTTGATTATTATTATTATTTTTTGTGAAGATTTTAGGATTTAGTTTTTTTTATTATTTGTTTTGAATTTTTTATTTTTTTTATTTTTTTTGCAAAATTAGCCCTTGTCTTTACTTTTCTCTTTTCTTCATTAAATATAAGTTTTAGGGATTGGCAATTTAAGCCCTCAAACTTATATTTCTTCAATTGTTGACTTTTGGATTTGTCGGGGTTGACTTTGACTTTGACCAGTTGACTTTTCTGTTGACTTTTTGACTTGATTGACTTTTTGGCTTCGATTTGGCTTTGTCTTTCACAGTCTTTTCCATTCCGAGTCCGGTTTTGTCGTTTTGGCTTTGTTTTTTGTCTTTTTCTTAGTTATCCGTTCCTGCACAATACAATTAGCAAAACAAGCATATATTTGGCATTTTAAGTCCGTTTTTGGTTATTTTAGCTCATTTTTAAAGGTAAAAGGTATGTGTAATTAAGCACATACCATTGTATTTTAAATTTCCTTGCATTGTGTTGTATTTTTCTTTCCAATGTATTTCGTTTCTGATGTATTAGGGTTTCTATTAAATAAAAGTTGAAGTTTATTCGGTTTATAGCGTACAAAACCACGAAAAACGAAAAAAAACCAGTCAAAACCGGGTTGGATGGTTAACCGGTCATGAACCAGTTCCAAACCGGTGTGACCGGTTCGACTACAAACCGCACACAAACCGGTTTCGGTTTCTTTCAAACCGGTTTCGACTGGTTCGTTGACCGAAACTGGTTTCTGTTGACCAAACCGAAACCGAAACTGATTAACCGGTTTGCACACGTCTACACGTTATGGTCTTCATCACGTGACTTGTCAATATGAGCAAAAAAACGGGTACTAAATATGTTATGGGCTAAGGCTAAAGTTTCATGATTTTGTTCGAGTTTTTCCAAAAGGTGTACAATTGTGGAACACTTTGATCACATGCTTCTTTTATGCCAATCAGACCCTTTTTTAAGGACCTGGCCTCAGGCAATCGGCACATGTCTCAAAAGTTGGGATTGAACATAAGCCAATATCCAAATAGCACTCCTGTGACCGGTCAACTGAACGTTTACGATGAAGAAACGGTACCAACTGAGCCAAGGCCCGGTTGAGATTAATTCAACTTGATGTTTATTATATAACAAGCAAGATTGCTCGTGCGTTGCCGTGGGGCGTTAAAAATTTTTTTTTCAATATTTTTTTGGCTTAGCGTAGGGCGGTTTTTGATTGCGTAAGAGTTGGACCTTCCGCGCGTTGCAGCGGAGCTTGTTTTTGTACGATTTGATTACATAGCCTGCACGTTGCCGTGGGGCATAATTTTTCGCGAATCTGTTTCGAATGAATATTGAGTGGAAATTTGTCTACGCGTTGTGGCGAGGCTGACTTGTATACAACACAGGTTTTTTTATTTCGCTGAATATTTTTTTAACAATCACGGAATATTAAACTTCAACATTTTTTATAAGATCGTACGTATGTCAGAAGCATTGCAATATTGGGCTCGTTTTGTTCGCATTTTAAAGATTTTTCCGTGGGTATTTTTTTATCTGAATGAATCGGTAAATATGTGTTATATATTTGATAAATAAAGTTTATTATATAAAAAATCGTAAATAGTTAAAAGTTGAGGGTACGTTTTGTAAATTTTCTTTTTTTTCCTATTTATATTAAACTATTGGGCTTTTTTTGTTCGCAATTCGAAGATCTTTCCGCGGGTATTTTTTGATCTGGATAAATCGGTAGAAATGTGTTATATATTTGATTAATTAAATTTATTATATAAAAAGTCGTAAATAGTTAAAAGTGAGCTTTTTTGATCTGGATAAATCGCAATTCGAAGAGCTTTTTAATTTTTCTTTTTTCTTTTTGTTGGGCCCGGTAGATTTTTTTTAATGTTAACATATTGGGCTGTTGGACGGAAGTATGGGTAAGAGCAGTGAGTCAAAGCTTAAAAGGGGAAAAAACTGGGCCAAGCCCATGCTTATACGGGTCGTTTCATGCCACCTTAAGTATATATATATATAATTCATGTAAATCTAAAAGGCTGGGCCTTGAAATTTTAAAGTAACTATAAAGTAGGGGTGTTCATCGGTTCGGTTATCGGGTTATTCGGTTAGTTTGGTTAAATTTCTTTTTGGGTCAACTCGAAAACTGAACCGAACCGAACAGAATTCAACCGAACCGAAAACCAAATTCAAATTCAGTTCGGTTCTCGGGTTGACCCGAATAACCCGAATTTCACTATTTAAAAAAATTAATTACATAGATTTTTAGTAAACAAAAAATTATTATTAACAAAAAAAATGTTTTTTTTAATATTATGATAACATTTTAATGGTATTTATATATATAAATATATAAAAAAATATATATATTTATATGAATTCGGTTTTCGGTTCGGAGTACCAATCTCATATCCAACCCGAGAACCGAACTAGTAGTTCGGTTCGGTTTTGACGAATTCGGTTCGGTTATTAGTTCGGTTCGGTTCGATTTTAGTTTTCGGTTTTTTCGGTTTTTCTGCTCACCCCTAAAGGTCTTGGAAAACAAAACATGGGGCCTAATTCTAGTTTTAGTGGCCTTATGGTTAACTGCAACTGAGAAACCCAAAAGAGAAGAATAATCGACTGAAATAGAGAATGAAAGAGTACGCTACAAGTGCCATTAGGTTAAAAACTACCTAGAACACGAGAAAAGAACAAAGGGTATTCGCAACAAACTTTAGTATTATGATTTATGTATGCATTCAAAATGGTCCGACTGTTACTGAATATGGAGTTATACTTTTTAAACTCAGGAAATGATCTATTGTACACGTACGACTAGGGGTGTGAATCGGGTCGGGTCGGTCGGGTCGGGTCAAAGCTCAATAAAACCATATCCGAACCCGACCTTGTTTAAAACTCGGGTTACTCGGGTTCGAGTCAATCGGGTCGGGTCAACCCGAATTTGAGTAAAATGACAAAAAAAATCTTTTTTTTACTTTTTTAAATAGAAAATCTATTAATTTATATTGAAAAAAATTTTTAAAAAAAATATTCGGGTCAATCGGGTTGACCCCGAACCCGAGTTAGCCAAAACATTTCAACCCGAACCCGAATGACCCGAATAAGATTTTTGACCCGAGTGACCCGACCCGAATAGGTTCGGGTCGGCTTTTTTTACACCCCTACGTACGACCATAAGTTATCTTAGTTGATCAGCATTCTAATGGTCTAATTAGCAATAGCATGATGAAAAAATGCAAGACGCAGAACCTCGAGTTCAGTACTTGCACATGTTTAAGCGTGTCCATGCCGAAAAGATAATAAGGTAGATAATTTTAATTGAGATGAACTACTAGTTATAAATGACTGACGAAAATTCCGAATCCTCATTACTAATGGTAGTCCAAGGCTATCAAGATCGCGAGTAAACTCGTAAGAGTGCTCAGCTTAAATCATGTAGGATCGTTATTGGATCGCATGTGAGATAGGATCGTAAGTAATATCGTGGGATCGAACGTAAGATTGTAGGATCGACTATTGATCCGATCTTACCAATTTGATGATTTATCTTATCATTTTATACCAAAACATTATATAAGACATGTATTTTTTTCTTCCTTGCTATTATATTACTATATACTAATATATTTTGGTTCTAAAGTCTTTTAAAAGATATTTTTTTTACCAAACAAAGCGGTGATAAATACTCTAAAAAAGAATCAAAATTTTATCTGATTGTGAGAAATGAAGTTATCGAAACATTTGAAATATATTAAATTTTTATGTTTTGGATTTTTGACATGTTTACGACTTTACGTCTCATGTCTTTGCTTTTACAATCTCACTGAATTGTTTAGGTTGTGCACTATGGGGTCGGTCGACCTCTTCGTCGGCGTCGGTCGGCTTGTAGTGGACGAGTCGGTCGGCGTCGATCGTTTGGGATTATGGGTTGTCACCACGACCGGTGTCGAGCACGCAAAAACTGCAACGGCTCATCATTTAATATTAAAAAAAAGTTTTTTAACTTATAAAACTTAATCACTTTAACACTATAAATACATAATTCATTTTACCATTTGTTCACAAATTCAAACTGCTATTCTCCTTACACATTCAAACAAATTCTATTTATACACTTTTACACATTTAATTTACATAATGTCTTACGATCTATTTTTTTATAACTCTTCGGACGATGAAGATGAAGTTAATTGCGAGCTTGCTATTCTTACGGAGGCCTGTCAAGCGGCTTATGAAGCGTCAAAGCCAAAAATCCAACGAACCCCAATAGAAAGGGATCGTTACGATGCTCATAATCGTTTAGTGGCGGCTTACTTCTCCGAACACCCACAGTATGACAAAGCAAGATTTCGTACGCGGTTCATGAAAATCAACACTAGTTTAGTTATTTTATCTATGTAATGTTTTTATTATTTATTAAAATTTAATTTTGTTGTTAAAAAATTTGGAAAAAAAAATGAAAGTCGTCTTATAATGGTAAAATGTCGTATGTAAGTCGTCAGAGAGAGAGAGAACTGATGTGGGAAAAATAAAGGTTGTTGGTGGTTACTATAGTGCCTAGCCTTATTTAACTATGAAAACTTAAACAATTTAAATGTATTTCACTATTTTTATTATCATGATATTAAAACGTACAAAATTTTCCTACGCTATCTTATAAATATCTTATAATTCGTGTTTGATATTTAACGGATATGTACAAATGTATAACGTTATGATCCGTCAACGGCTCAACGCCTGTTAGCAAGACAAGACACTCTGGTGGGATCTTACGATTTTGATCCGATCTTACGATCTCGTTCTTGCAAACACAAAAACGATCATGAGTAAGATCTCGATCTTGACAGCCTTGAATGGTACAACCATAGCGGTCCAAAGATCAAAGTCTCAACCAATTAGGAATCGAGAGACGAGCATGAATGATGTTGAGTTAATGGTTTTATGTGCGTACTGTTGTCCATAACTTCGTAATGATTTGAAAACATTAACGAATAAAAGGGTAATGAAAATATTGATGACAATGAGCCTGTTCCATCATGAATTATGATCATTACTTATGGCCGTCAACGACTACGAACAATTATAATTCAATGAAGAAAACAAGTCAAAACTGGTTTTAGCTTATGCAGCTTCAGTCCAAATTTGTACACCAGCTTCCACAATGTTCATGTAACTTAACAACAGATGTTAGTACTCAAAACACAAATCACTTGAAATATAACATCAAATGTTTGTTCATACATGTTTTTTCTCCACAATGGCTTTAAATGAACCTTTGCCTAAAAACAAGGTCGCAAAACCAAACAATTTCAGAAGAAAACCTCGTTGTTGTGAGGAGGTACTCCCTTTTCTCAATCAAACTTACAGAGATTACGCGTGCAAACATTAACTGGCGAGTGTTGAAAGGAGCAGTTCGTCACAAAATCCACCATGTTCGTCTGTTTGTTTGCCTTTATGGCTGCTCCCTGAACTGCTATTGGAAAGTGAGACAAATGTTGTTTTCTGCAAGACCCCAGTAGGCGAAGATCCCATATGATAGTTAACCGCATCCCACATCTCTGAACCCAATGATGCATCCTTGCTCTTTACACCACTGCTACTAGAAGTTCGATTCAAGACCTCTCCAAGTGGACCGCCACCCCCCATTGTGTTTCCCCACGAAATGGGAATCCAGTTTGA
The DNA here is from genome assembly GCA_026074375.1 of Tanacetum coccineum. NCBI lineage: Eukaryota > Viridiplantae > Streptophyta > Magnoliopsida > Asterales > Asteraceae > Tanacetum > Tanacetum coccineum. Next base: position 20,973 of record BQNB010057861.1, read on the forward strand.
CGCTTGTTTGTGGGCCGATTCAAGTTCGAATTCCGTAGTTAGACTAAGGGGCGGAACCGCAAGTTTCTCTTGAGCAGGAGAGTTTGAGGACGATGAAAAGTCTGAAGCCGCCACTGGAATGGACATCGAGAGTTGGGTCCAGTCTGGTTTAAGCGACTGATCTTTGGTCCATCCGTCAACATAATGAGGAACTGGGTTGGAGTTAGGAGCACCATGGTCCAAAACAGAGTTATAGTTTGTGGGATACATAAATGAATCTGAGGATGTGTTGATAGCAAACGCTTGCAACTCTTGCGTCCTGCATCAAAATCATAGTTTGTTAGCACTAGTCTAGAAACCAAAACTAAATAAATTACTCCGTATAAATCAAGATTAAAATTCTAGTTTCACCTGTTGCTGGGAATATCTCTAGTCTTAAACTGGTTGTGGACATTGGCATTTGCAATGACAGTCGCGGATGCCCGGCTGTTGGAAATAGGTATTGTTGAGGAGGAAATTACGGGGCCCACTTTAGGAGCGGTGGGACCGGAGAGAGCATGGCCATTTTGGCTTTCCACAGGCTTTCTTGAACGATGGCGGCCTCTATTGATGTGTCTTTCACAGTATTTCTGATCAGGAACAGCATCTCTAGAGCACCTCCATTTCTTCCCATCAGTTCTGCGACACCTCCCTGGCTCTGGGTCAGTATTACCACCAGAGAACCCGAGCTGGAAAGTTCCCCATCCATCTTCATGCGCAAAAAGTAGAAAACCAGATACTCAATTTTCATAGAATGTGAAGACTTAAAATCCAAAATTAAGGTAAAATAAAATATAAATGTCGCATCATATTCCTTGAAGGTAAGAAAAAAGAAGACACATTTTGACAATCGAGGTCAAAATTAACACTTCTTGTACTCCTAGTAGACATGAATGTTTTCAATAATTTGACACCAATAATTTATTTAACGTTATAAACACTGAAGTAAATATAATATTTCTTTTTCTCTACAATGAATAGGATCCACATCAAAGATGAATTGCAACTAACATGTGGGCTTAAAAAGTAGATACTGATGATGACTATAAACAGATTTATGTATCAAAAAACATGGAGATTATACATACAGGAATTGGGGGCATAGGAGGCTGCAGACGAAGACCCCGGGAATAGGAAAGTGTTGAGGGAGTTTCTGAGTGGATTGAGCAAATGTGCCGGAACAGGCACATTAGCTACAAAGTGTTTGTAGATCAAAGCTTGGTGTTCCAACTCCATCCATTGAGAAGGGGTAAATGGTCCTTTATACCTTGATATTGGAATATTCATACCTGTTTGTATCCCACCAGAACCATACCCTGCAACAATAACATCATTATTTATGTAAAAAAAGAACACCAAGTGAATACGATCATGGATCAAATTAGTCATGCCCAGATAATCAAACATTATCATAGTCATGTAGCAATGTCATATTTAGCGGGTGTTTGGGATATCTTATTTGAGTCCGCCTATCTCCTTAAAAACAATGCTTATTAACTTCTTATCTACTGTAAAATAGGCCACATAAGCAACTTTATCCAAACAGTCGAAACTGCGTATCATGTTACAAAATTGGCAGATAAACACTTAAATATAAAAAATCCCAAACACCCTCTTGCCCAAATTCCTAAACACTCAATATATAAAGGGAGCTTGGGATTAAGGTCTGAAACTAATAAGTTTTGGAATTTGGACTAATCAGTACTACCTCCGTCCCAAAATAAGTGTCCATTTTGATTTTTCAGAGTCAAACTGGTTCAACTTTGACTTTAACTATTTTTGTGTGTGTTATGCAAAATATATGAATTGATTGGGTTTTAAGTGTATTTTTCATTGGTATAATTTTCATCAAGAATTATATAAGACACACAAAAATATTAAGGTGAAAGTTAAACGAGATTGACTTTGAAAAGTCAAACCGGACAATTATTTGGAGACGGAAATTACCATATTTACATGTTAGTAGATATTAATAGTTTCTTAAATTAACGATGTTTACTAAATTTATCATTGTTTTATATAGAAATCAAGTTAGAAATACCCTAATATTTTTAGCATATGTTACCCTCCAAATTACTTACTGTATTTGAACTAACTAATGACGGTCAGTTTGGATTCCAAATCCCAAACACCCCTAAAGAATACTGTAAAAAGTTACTCGTAGTATAATACTTGACAAGACTTAAAGAAGAAAGACTTGCTTCCAAACATCACTACAAAGATGCCAATGAATGAATGAAAAGACCTATCACCAAATCACCCAACCCAACCCCATGACTTTTTCCACAGCAAAAATAGCTACACACAAACATCCATGCAACATCAACTTGTACATCATCAATTAAAACTTGTACGTTCAAAATGAACCAACAAGACATTTTGTTCCAAAAGTCAAAACACAAAAAAACAAGATAACAACACACCTCCTACCTTGGTGACACCATAGTACAGTAACATAAACAGAAAGACTTAGCTGTAACCAAACAAAAAAACATAAAAAATGTACACCTTCTAATGCATGCAGTACAAGTACTTATAACATTCCATTTCTCTCTCTCTATCTAAAATAAAATATCACCAAATAAAAATCTAAAAAACATTTTAGTCATTGTTATGCAACAATAAAAATATAAAATTAACAAACTAAAAGTATGATTAAAAATATAAAGTTATAATATACGTAGTATAGTATCTCACAAATGAGATATGTTAGGTACCACTAGACCAAATATTTGAGTAAAGAAACATATAATATACAGATGATCACATACAAAAAAAAAAGACATATATATGAGATACCTGTATTTCTAATGTAAGCAATTGGAGGCTGATAAAATGAAAACAATGAAGTTTGGTTGGCATCTTTGGCTGTATCATTAGAAGAGAAACTAAGCATGTTGTTGTTATCAGGAGCTGAAACTGAAAGCATAGGATCAGATCTCATTGACATTGTTGTTCTGTTGGGTTGGTCAAAGTAATCAGTTCTTGAAGACTTAAAAGTTGGAAGAACAAAGTGTTGTTGATCATCAGATCTATGCTGTTTAATGGATCCACTGTTGTTGTGTTTTTCATCATCATCATCATCATCATCATGTTTTTTTAGGAGTGTGGGAGTGGTGTTGTTGTTGCCAAAAGTGGTCATAAGAAAATCCATTGTTTTGTTACAAAACTTATTAGCATGATAATGGTAATAGTAGTAATAACATCTTCATTTATTTGAAGATGGTTTTTGAAGAAAAAAATGTTTGCTAAGTGATTTTTTTTGTAGATTAATAAAAAAATATGTAGAAAGAGAGATGTGGAGATGAAGTTGCGGACAAGACGAAGCTTAGAACGGAATTGATGTCTTTCAAAAAGGGGGATTCAAGTTTAAGATTTAATTTTGCTTCACTTTCTTATATATTGCAAAACAATCCTTTTAGTTCTCAAGATTTACAACTTACACTATAGTATTTTTTATACTATCCTCGTTCCAAAATAAATGTTCTATTTGAATTTTTATAGTAAAACTGATTCAACTTTAACCTAAACTATCTTTTTTGCGTTATATAATACTTGATACAAAATATATGATTAGATTTAAATATAATTGCATTTTTATAATTTCATCAAGTATTATATAACATAATAAAATATATTTATGATTAAAATTGAAAAAAAAGACTTATTTTGACACGGGGAGAATAGTTTATCGGGAGAAAACTCTATTCCACCCAAACTGAACCGAGAGTCAAATCAGTGTAAGCAGTCCAACCTAGAAATGAACTAAAAATAATTTAAGTCGGTACATCTATGTTTGACAAAAGTAACTGTTGCTGGAACTGAAAATGAAGCTGCAGATGGAGATGTGATGGAGATTATGAAAAGAGATTATTTTTATAAGCTGCATGAAGTATCATTTGATTTTAAAAGATTATGGAAGATTTTTTTTTATAATCTCTTATAATTTTGTCTGTCAAACGAAACTTATATTTTAAGTAGTTTATTTTTCAAAAAAAATAAGCATAATCTCTTGACAATCTTGTGTACCAAACATGCCCCTAGTCGGTTTAGTTTTTGAGTGTGGTTATTTGGATCTCTTAAAATGTTGCCAATGCCCTTTTAGTTTTTTCGAGTTTTTTATTTTTATTTTTATAATTTTGTTTGTGTTATAAAACTGTGAAACGAAAAGTGCGAAACAAAAATTAAAAAGTTTTACAAGTGAAAAGTATTAAACTGTTGAAAAATATGTAACAGAAACTAAAAAAAACGGTGTTGCACTGTAAACTGAGATGACTAAAGGGGG